>JAVSCE010015978.1:0-299379 GCA_032199065.1 Smutsia gigantea
AGAGTGTCCAGCAGATAATGTAAATGTGTAGAGAAGTCCTGTGGTGAACTGAGTAGGAGGGTAAGTCACCCACTAAATGCTCAGCTGCAAATCTTTATCACCAAGTGGAGTGTAGGCTCATTTTGCTGCAGGTATTTCAAGGGGGAAAAAAAGGCCATCTAGAGTTTCATGTCATATCTTATCTTGAATGTTGGCAACCAGTTAAGAAATGAAATAAAAATCACAAGTCAAAGAACACTTGGTTGGGAATTCTGGCAAGGTCAAATGGGTGTCCCAAATGCCAGGTCTGAGCACCTGCACTGGGTGAGGAGTGGAGAGGATGATTTGAAGAGCAGAGAAGCATTTCCAGAATTCCCATCTAAATATCCAACTGTCCTGTCAGCATTTATTGAGTAGACTTTCCTTTCTCCCTGATCTGCTAGGCAACTCTGCCACATATCAAAGTTCCATATATGCAAGGGTCCTCTTCTGGACATTTCTATTTCATCGGTTACTGTGTCTATCCCTGTCACTATTAAGTGTACTAATTCCTCCATCCTGCTGCCTGGTGGGTGTGTAAAGTCTTTTCTTTCAGAAGTGTTCTGTTATTCTTAATGCTTTACTTTCCCTGATGTTTGTGTGTGTGTATGTATGTTGTGGGGAAGTTGGGATTCCTATGTCCAGGATCCTCACTGAACTTAAACCACCTGATGATGTAACTGGCCTGTTGCTAGGCTACTGCTTCCACACCCTTTCGCCCCAAAGAACGTTCTGCTGTCAGTTTCCTTGGTCTCATTGAATCCATAGCGAACTTGCCCAGGGCTGAAACCTATTGGCAAGACAATATGTATGCATATGTGTTTTTGTGTGTGTGTCTGTGTGTACACACATGTGTATATATATATATATATACACACACAGATATATATAGTATTTTTGAAACTATCTCAAATTTATAGAAAATTGCAAGTACAGGACAAAACATGTTTTATTCCTGAATAATTTGAGAGAAACTTAGCAACTTTATGCCTCATCACACATGAATGCTTCAGCGTCTATTTCCTACAAACAATGACATTCTTCAATGCAGTCTCAATACAGCTGTCAAAATCTAGGAGATTAACATGGATACCCAACTGACATCTAATCCACATGCCTCTCTAAAGTTTGCTGGTTGTCCCAGTAATGTCTCCTACAGTGAAAGGATTCATTTAAGTGTCATGTTGCATTTTGTTGTCAGGACGTTTTAGACTCCTTTAGTCTGGTATAGTTTCTCAGTGCTTCCTTAAATTTTATGACTTTGACATTTGGAATGATTATAAACCAGTTATATTTTAGAATATCCCTCAGTTTGGTCGGCCTCATGATTAGATTCAGGTTATTCTTTTGCGAGAACACTGCAGAAATGCTGTTGTACTATTCTCATTGCATCATATTAGGTGGTACATAATTTTGATTATTTTTCAGATGTTTATGTCATTTTGCAGCTGATGTTCACATTGATCAGTTGATTAATATGGTGTATGTAGGTTTCTCCCTATAAAAGCAATCCTTTTCTTTCTGCAATAAGTACAGTGTTGAGAGGAACTTGGAAACTATGTACATATGTTCCTCCTCAAGGTTTTGATTTAATTATTCACTTGCTCCTTTATTTATATCAGTGTACACTCATGATTGGTTTTTTTAAAAGGGGTATGTATACTCCATTCTTGTCATTCTTTGCTTTGATACTCAAATTATCCAGGATTTAGCCAATGGAAGCTACTTCTAGATGGATCCTGTGTTCTTTTGACACATCCTTATTTTTTGAGAATTTCTTTGCTTTCTGGCACCCAAGATGTTCCAGGCCTATCTTGTACAGTCTCTGCGCCAGCCCTCCAAGAAGCTATGGTTCCTTTCTGGGAAGGACAGATTTGACAGAACACGTTCTGAAATCTACGTGTTCACTGCTGTCGGGGAGTTGCTGCTCTCAGCTCAGCTCAGTGGGCAGCATGAGGTATGCAGACTGAACATCATAGGTTCATAAAACTACCTCTAGCTTCAGTCCCATACTGAGGAATTCATTCTGGTTTTCTGCCTTTCCATATTTTTAGCCCCCCTTTTGCAACTCTGAGACACATAGCTCCCATTATCCTTAATACATTCACTTAATTTGATCAGTTTTCCTACGTGCAACCATCTGTCACTGCTGACGCCATTTCTTCCTGCCTACAGATGTCTTCTTTGTCACCACCTAATCTCCCTGTGTCAGGCTACAGCCATCATCTGCACAATGACACTTTCCTCCCGCGTTCATGCTCCAGACACCACCTGCAGGACCACACTGCAGAGGAGAAACCCTCCTCAGCCCAAGCTGGCTCCAGTATGTGGCTCTGGTTGCACCGTTGTTTCCCCTGAGCTTTGACTCTGTCAAGCTGAGCCTCTGGCGAACATTTAGGTTACATCTTCCCCTTTACATTTTATATGACATTGTTAGTGCCACAGTTGAAAATTTCATTTGTTTTTGTTTAATCCCATGCATTAGACATTATTGTTTTATATTAGCAATGTTTATTGGGGTTTACCTGAGCATTTATCATGCTACTTACTATTACTTCTTAGGTCTCTGACCATCCTTTTAGCATTAGCCTTCCTCTTGAAGTAGATTCTTTCTTGTTTAGCTTAAAGCAGATTTCCTGGTGGCAAATGCCTCAGTTTTGTACATATCTAATTTCTTAAAAATTTGCCTTTATGATCCTATTTTTGTACAATAATTTTGTTAGCCATACAATAGGTTGACAGTAGTTTTCCCTCAATAGTGTATTTTACTGTTTTACTGTGGTTCCCATTGCCATTGTTAAAAAGTCTGAGGTGACTTAACTACTGTAGTTATTTAGATAATCAGTCTTTGCTTTCAGGCTGCTTGAAAGATCTTCTCTTAATCTTTGATGTTCTAGGGTATCAGCGGGGTGCATATAGGTGTGAGTTTCTTCTTATTTAACCTGTTGGGATATGTGGAATCATGTTTATTTGTTCTGGAAAGTTTTCTTTAAATGTATTTTCTTCTCTGTTCTCCATGCTTTTTTCTTTCTAAGATTTCAGCTAGGTGTGTATCAGTTTTTTCATTTCCAGACATGTTTTCCAGATCATTAATTCTCTTTTCAGTTATGTCTGATCTGTTGTCCTACCAAGCATTGAGTTTTTAATTTCAATGATTACTTTTCATTTCCAGATATTCCATTGCTTTAAATGTCTATTTGTTCTTTCCAGTTTTTCCCAGGAGTACACAGATCTTTGTAATTTCATTATGTATTTCTTTTAGCATTTTTTTTATTTCTGCTCTTATATTTGTTTCATATTTTTAATCACATTTTTGCTGAGTACATAATTCTAGATTGATAGTTGTTTCTTCTCAACACATTGTAGATATTATTGGGCTGTCTTTGATTTATTATTTTATATATAGTACATGACAATTTCCACATCTGCTGTCCTTGTGTCTAACTTTGTTGGTTTTTGTTTTTATCTTGACTGATATTCATAACTTGTCTTCTCATGTGTCAGGCAAATTTTGTTTACAAGGTCACACTTGCTCTTCATTTGTGGCAGTCCAATAGTCCTGACTGGGGGCAGCTTTCCTTCACAGGCTCACTGGAGATGTCCCTATCCGAGAAACACATCAGCCCTCTCAGAAGAGGGTCTCAGACTGTTGCTGTTTCAAAGGACTTGTGTTATGTAAAAATCTTCACATAAAGTATTTTTTTTTGTTTTTAAAAAACTTTGGAAAATAACTACAGACTATGAAATAAAAGGATGTGATAGTTATCCTACACCTATATTTCTTTCTGTATTTTCATCCCCACCTTTTGATTTTGTCATATTATTTTATGTACTCTCAGTATATACAAATAGCAGCTTCTTCTTAGTTCTTTATTTACGTGAGTTTAAAACTCACCATTAGTTTTATGCTAAAGCTTCTCTATACAAGTCCTGGTTGGCTAGATTTGCTTGTCAAGTTGTTACAGAGGGTTATGGATTTTAATTTTTGAGTTTTGAGTATTTGAGAATGCCTTTATTCTTGGTGGAAAATTTGGCTTTGGTTGCACATTTCTTTCGAACCTTTTTTCCATTATTACACTGACTTCCAGCACTGAATTTCCTTAAAAAAAATTCTAAGATTGACCTAATTTTTCTGCCCTGTGGGTGATTATTCGACCAAAACACCTTAACTTTAAATATCATGTCAGAGACCATTGCACTCAATTTCAGTTTCTGGGTTTCTTCAGTGAGCAGTTCTTTCATTAGTTTGGTATTGCTGCTGTCACAGATTGGCACATACTTACTGACTTAAAGCAATGCACATTTATTATCTCATACTTCTGAAGGTCAAAGTCCAACTTGGGTTTCACTGGGCTAAAATCAAAGTGTTGCCAGGAGTGTGTTTTTTGGAGGCTTTTTCAGAGAATCAGTTTCCTTAACTTTTCCACCTTGTGAAGACCAGCCACATTCCTTGGCTTGTGACCCCATTCCTCCATCTTCAGAGAAGGTGGCATTGCATCTCATTTCTTTCAGAGTCGCATCTCCCTCTTAACCACTGCTCGGAGAGATTCTTCACTTCTAGTGACACATGTCATTAGATTGGGCCCACCTAGATAAGCCAGGAAATCCCTATCTCAAGGTCCTTGACTTAATCACATCTGAAAGGACCCTTTTGCCATATTCACAGGTAACTAACTATAGGTTCTAGGGATTAGGATTTAGACATCTTTGGCATGAAAAGGCTGTTATTTTGCCTACCACATAACTCTTTTTAACAGTTGATATTTTGCAACTTTTATTCTTCCCTAAAGATCTTCAAAAGAACAACAAAAAAGTGATTCTAAAAATGTTAAATAAAACTTGTTCTCTTGCAGCTATAAGTGCATTACACCTTTTTATAAATCTATGTTATATAACCCTAGTGATCTTATTTTTCCTCTATCATGAAACATTTAGCTATTTAATCATCCTAGGAATTATTTTTCATCATTGTCAACCAATTATTCCAGTCTATGTTAAAAAACTAAAATAATGGAAAATGGAATCATGATGAAATCACCTAGAAGGATGATGTGGCAGTGAAGTACATCATCACTGTTATATAATCTTTCAGTCTTATTGTTGCCTAAAGTGTTACAGTATGTTTCAAGAACTTAAAAGAAATTATGTGGTAAATTTTTTGTAGTCTTTTTTTAAAGCTTTCATTAAACATCATTGAGAATTCAGACTTTTTAATTTAATACCCATAATGACAAAAGAAAACTATTGGCAGAGGAAGATATTGCATGCTTACTAGATGAAGCAGAAGATGAATGCAAAGAAGCCGACAGATACATTGTAGTTTCTAAATGGTGATCGTGAAACTGACCATAAGCAAATCTCAGACAAGGACTCTGCAGAGGTTGATGTTCTAGAGGAGTTTTCTCAGACTCAAGAACTGACAAATGAACAGTATATTTCTAAGGAAAAGGGAAATATGACATTCCATTCTCCTTACAGGAAGGAATTCCCCCACAGTATTTTATTTCCCTTTGCTAAAAGGACATGTGTCACAGTTCTTTTGTAAAACTTGTGTATCGCTATTTACCCGAAACAGTTCATAAATGGACAAATACTGAAGTCCGGTGTTCATGCAAAGTTGATATGAAGGAATTAGATGATGTAGAAATAAAAAATCACTGAATTGAGCATTCTAAATGGGGTCTATGAATTTAAAAGTGAAAATAATTTGCAACTGTGGAACAAAGAAAATAAAGAGGAACAAAATCTCAATCATATAAATTAGTCATGGGGATGAAAATACAGCATAGAGAATATAATTAACAGTTCTGTAACATCTTTTATGTTGACGGTAACTACTAGTTGGGATGAGGATTTAATAATGTATATAACTGTTGAGTCACTGTGTTGTAGATTTGAAACCAATATAATATTGTATATCAATTGTACTTCAATTAAAATAAAATAAAAATCATAGTGTTAACACTTAAATAAAAAGGAAGATGGCTGTTTTCTCTTTAACACAATTGAGAGCCATCAAAGTTTTCAGAATTAATGTGCCTTGATGAGGCAAGCACAAAAACAAAACAAAGCAAAACTGGAAATAATGATAAGCTATAACCTATGAGAAGTGAACTTAAAATCTGGAATCAGTATGGACAACATGGATATGCTCCAAATTCTTTCTTAGCTGTTGAAGAGCATTTAGTTGTATTCAAATTACATTGTCCATTTTTGGTGCTTATTTTTTTCTATCTACATATGGAAAAATATGTATATTATGGAGGAGGAAATATGTATTTTTCTTAAAAACTAGGATAAAATGGAATATTTGGGGTTGCTATGTTTAAATTCTTACTAAAATTTCAAATAAAGTTTTCACTGGCCTTTTATTCTTACTTTCATAAATCATATATAGAAAGGGCCAATTGGATCCAGATGGTAAAGGGTGATAATGATTTTTCCTATTATATTAAGGTTAAACATTCTTTTTATCACCTTGAGGTTTCAAAGATGTATTTTTTTCCTGCTGTTCTACATATAACTGTTATTGGAATAGAATGTGTGTTTATTTGGTTCTTCCTTCATTTTTTTGTTAGTTTTTCTTCTTTGTTTGCCATTTATCCCAGTTCTGTCACTGTCTTCCATTTCCATGATGTTCTGTCCATTTACTTTAACCTCTTGTTCTCCACTACACCACAGCCAGAGCATCTGGATTCACTAAGATACCCTCAAGCCTTTCCCTATAGCATTAGTGAAGTTTTTTAAAAATTTTTCTTCTTTTTGGTTACCATTTTAGTTTTACTTATTTGTTAACCTTTTAGTTTTGAATGGAGATGTTTTGTTTCTTAATTCTTAATATTTATTTAGTTCTGAAATCTCTTTGTGTATCAGTGTGCTGTTTTATAATCTCATATTTGATTTCTTCATGGAATAAATATTCTCCTTGGCAGGTATTAATCGTAGGTAATTTTTTTCTGTTTACTACATTTCAGTATTATTTCTGAATGAATGAATAATTTTTGCTAATTTTGTTCTTTTCTTTAATTTGTGTAGGATTTTTACTTTTTGCCATGCTGCTTTTTTAAATCTCACTCATATTTCACAAGAACAATTCATTATAACTTTTTCCAAGATTAGATTGTTTAAATAAAAAAATGAGTTTTTAACCTATTATTTATACAAAATTTCAAATATTTTTAAGTTAACATGCTGTTTTATAAAATAGATATTTGAAGATTAAATAATAGATTCAAAGTAAGTAGAGTGTATATTTTTATTAGTTTTAAAATTCATTATTTTTCCATCTTCATCTATCTTTCTACATCTTTTGCACAAAATTCCTTACCAGTATAGTACCTAATAGCCCTGAGCAGTAATGACTGTAGAATCCTGTCATGTCAGCTACAATACCTGTTGACCAAACTGGTAGCTGAAAGGCTGTGCACACTAATGCTCTTTGTGTTGATTTTTTTTAGCCTCCTTAGAACACTAAAGTCTTAATATTTATGTGTTCTTGAGCTCATTGATTTTGCCCTCAGGTTTTAAAACATCAATGTAAACATCTGTGAACATTTTTTAAAGTTCTAATTATATGAATAAATAACACTGGTATATTTAAGGACATGAGAGATCATTATTTAAAACAATTACATATACGTTTTGAATGAATATGCATATGTACTGAAAGGTTTGTGTGTATTTGTGAGTGTGTGTGTATATACATATGTATACATACATAAAAGCAGGAACTCAGATTTTGCTTGACAATGCTTGGTACATAGTATTAAATAAGTATTTATTAAATGATCTCTCGCTCTTATTCATTCATTATGGGCTGCAGGGGAATGAAACAGAAGCTCTTTTGAGGCTCTGAAATACATATTTCAAATATGACTAAAAAAAACTAGAATTTTAGAAACTAAGTTTTTCAGTCCAGATATAGAACAATTCCATTGTCACAAGGATCTCTGTGTTACCCTTTTATAGCCACACCTACTTCCCTCCTACACCCAACCCTTCTTAACCCTGGACAACCATTAATCTGTTATTCATTTCTATAATTCTCTTCTTTCAAGAAGTTAAATGGAATCACACTGTATGTAACCTTTTGGGATTATCTTTTTGTACTCAGCATAATTCTCCAGAGATTCACTCAGATTGTGTATGTCAATAATTCATTCATTTTTTTATTGCTGATTAGTTTTTCATGGTATGGATATACCACAGTTTGCTTAATCATTCAGCCATTGAAAGACATCTGGATTGTTTTCAGTTTTTGACTAGTAAGAGTAAAGCTTCTCTAAACATTCATGTATAAACTTTTGTGTGAACATAAGTTTTAACTTCTCTGCCATAAGGGCTTAGGACTGCAACTGCTGTTACATTTTTAATTTAGTTTTTTTTAAGTGCCAAATTATTTTCTAAGATAACCGTACCATTTTAATTTCCCACATGAAATATATGAGTGTTCCAGTTTCTCTACATCCTTGTCACATTTGGTTTGTCCCTATTTTTTGTTTTAGCCATTCTAATAAATGTGCAGTGTATCTTATTGTGGTTTCAATGTGTATTTCCCTGATAGCTAATGATGTTGAGCATCTTTTCATGTGCTTATTTGCTGTATCTGTGTATCTACTTTGGTGAAATGTCCCTTTGTTTATTATGGACTGAATGTTTGTTTGTATCCCCTGAAAGTTTAAATGTTGAACACACCTGCAACCCCATGAAATGATATTAGGAGGTAGAGCCTCTGGGAGGTAATTAGGATTAGATGAGGTCATAAAGGTGGAGTCCTCATGGATGGGATTAGTTCCCTTAAAAGGGTCAGGAGAGAACTAGATTCTCTCTGCTTTCTTACATGTGATACAGCAAGAGGATGGCCATGTGTGAACAAGGAACATGCGTCTCACTAGACACTGAACCTGCTAGCATCTTGATCTTGGATTTCCCAGCCTCTAGAACTGTGAGAAATAAATGTCTGTTGTTTGTAAACCACAAAGTCTATATGGTACTTTGTTATAGCAGCACAAAATGACTAAAACATATATTTTGACTATTTTTTAAATTGAATTACTTGTTTTTTATCTCTTAGAATTTGAGAGTTCTCCCTATATTCTAGATGCTAACCTTTTGTTGGATGTGTACTTTGCAAATAATTTTTCTCAGTCTAAAGCATGTCTTTTCATCCTTTTAGCAGTGTCTTTTCACAGGGCAAAACTTAAAAGTTTTGATGTTCAGTTTTTCCTTTTATGGATTGTGTTTATAGTGCCAAATCTAAGCAGTCTTTGCCTAGCCCTAGATTCCAAAGATTTACTCTTATGATTTTTTTCAGAAAGTTTTATGCATACTTTACTGTAAATTAAAATTTTGGTCCATTTTGAGTTAGTTTTCTTCTAGATTCTTTTTTTTTTTCTAACTTAATGTCTGGTTACTCCATCCCTATTTGTTGAAAAGACTATCTTTTCTCCATTGAATTGCTTTTGCATCTTGGTCAAATATCAGTTGGGCATATTTGTGTGGGTCTAATTCTATTTGTATGAATCTAATTCTGTTTCATTGATCAGTGTGTCTCTCCCACCACCAGTATCACATCATTTTGATTATTGTAGCTATAAAAATAGTCTTGAAATCAGGCAGACTAATTACTCATACTTTGTTCTTTTTAAAAATTATTTTAGCTATCCTAGTTCTTTGCATATTCATATAAATTTTAAAATAATCCTGTCCATGGCTAAAAATATCTTGCTGGGATTTTATAAAAATTGTGTTAATTCTTTCTATCAATTTGTGGAAAATTGACATCTTTTCTATGGTCTCCCAATACATGAACACGATTACTTTAGATTTTCATTAATTTCTCTCATAGCATTTTGTTATTTTCAGCATACAATTACTATTTTGTACATGTTTAATAAAGTTATACTCAAGTATCTCACTTTTTGAGTGGTTGCAAATGGTATTACATTTTTAGCTACAGTATCCATGTGTTTATTGCTAATACATAGAGGTATAATTGATTTTTAAATGTTTATCTTGTATTCTCTGTCTTTGCCAAACTCTTACTCTAGGAGTTGTTGTTGTTGTTGTTGTTTTTCCTATGTGATTCCTGGAATTTTGTTCCTAGACAGTTATATCATCTGTAGATAGAGACAATTTTATTTATTCCTTTACAATCCATATATCTTACCTTTCTTTTTCTAGACTTTTGCACTGGCCAGAACCTGTAGCTCTGTGTTTAGTAATGATGGTGAAATGGCTATCCTAGGCTTGTTCCTAATTTTAGGAGAGAAATATTTAATTTTTCACTGTGAAGTATAATGTAGATTTTTACAAATGATCTTTTTCAAGTTGAGGAAACTCTCTTTATTGCTGTTTTCTGACTTTTTCATGCAAGTGTATTTGTTTTGATAAAGTGCGTTTTCTGCATCAATGGATATGACTTTTAAAATGTGGATTACATTGGTCAATTTTCAAATATTAAACAGCTATTACTGCAGTAAAACTTGTTTGGTGATGGTGCATAATTCTTTTTAAATAATGCTGAATTCTCTATGCTACTATTTTCTTAATAATTTACATATATATTCATGAGGATCATGGGTCTGTAATTTTCTTTTTTGTACTGTCTCTGTGAGGTTTGATATCAGGGTAATACTAGCTCCATAAAATAAATTGGAAGTATTCTATTTTACATTAGAATTAGAATTAGTTCTTCTTTAAATGTTTGATGGAATTACTCAGTGAAAATTTCTGGGTCTGAAGGTCTCTTTTTTGGGAGTGTGAAAATTCTGAATTCAATTTCCTTAATGGTTACAGAGCATTTTGAATTATCTAATTATTAATTCATATTGGCTGAACTGTTGTGGGTTTTTTTAATTTATAAAAGTTATCAAAGGTGTATAGAACTGTTTGTATTATTTTCTATTCTTGTGATGTTTTCTGAATCTGTTGTGACATTCCCAGTTTTGCTCCTGATATTGTTAATTTGTGTCTTTTCTGTTTTTCCTTTGTTAATCTTACCAATGGGTGGCCAACTTTACATCCTTTTCTTTCACTGATTTTTTTTCTCTATTATTTTTCTGTTTTCAGTTGCATTGGTTTCTGCTTCTTGTTATCTTTTTTTCCTTGCTTTGGGTTTTTCCAACTCTTCATTTCTAGGTTTTTAAGGTAGGAACTTAGATTATTGATTTGAGAGTTTTCTTCTTTTCTGATGTGTGCATTTAGTGCCAGAAATTTTCCTCTCACACTCCTTTAGATGAGTCCCCCAGTTTTTTAATATGTCACATTTTCATTTTCATTAAGTTCGGTGTATTTTTTCCATTTCTCTTGTAACTTCCTCTTTGACTTATGGATTATTTATCAGTGTGTTTAGTTTACCAGTACTGGGGATTTTTCTGTTATCTTTCTGCTACCGAATACTAGTTTGATTCCATTGTGGTTTGAGAACATACTCTGTATGATTTCAATTGTGAAAAACTTGTTGAAGTTGGTTTTAGCATATATTCATGGACCCTTGAAAAGAACACATATCCTGTATCTCCAACCATAATGGTGGATTTGTCTGCTTTCAATTATATCAGTTTTTGTTTCATATATTTTACATATTTCTGTTGCTTGGTGGATTCACATTTAGGATTGCTGTACCTTCTTGGGGCCTTCCCTTCTGTCCTTACCTAATGTTCATCTCTGTGGCAATTTTCTTTGCTCTGAAATTTGCTTCATCTATTTCTAATACAGCTACTTTTGCTTTCTTTTGATTAATGTTTTAATAGATATCATTTCCTTCTTTTACTTTCAACCTCCCTGTATCATTTATTTAAAGTCGTTTTCGTAGACAGCACACAGTTATGTTTGTGTGTGTGTGTGTGTGTGTGTGAACAATTAGCAGAGATTGCTCTGACATTATTTGTCTTTTAATTCATGTTTTAGACTGCTTACATTTCGTATAAGTACTCGTGTGTTAGGGCGTAAGTCTGGCTCTTTATTTTTGTTTTCTGTTTTTTTCTCCTGTATTCCAATTCTGTTTTTTTCCTGCCTTTCTGTGGGAAATTCCATTTTGATTTATCTACTTTTTTTTATTGTGTCTCTCTGTGTAGCATTTTTAGTGGCTGCTCTAGGTATCATATTACATATACAAAATTTATCACAGTGTAGTGGTGTAATCTTTATACCAGTTAGAGGGAAATACAAAACTCCTACCTCCTTTTATGGCTCTTTACACAATCATAATATTATTATCTTACATATTTCATCTACATACATTTAGAACCATGTCAGACACTTATAATTTTTACTTTAACCTTCAATCATGGTTTTGAAAACTCAGAAGCAAAAGGAAATTATATAGTATTTACTCACATTTTGGCTTACTGTATCTTCCTTCCTGATGCAAGTTTCATTCTTTATAATATCTCTTCTGTTGGAGAGGTTCTTTTAGGAGGAGTCTGCTGGCAATAAATGATTTTAGTTTACATTTATCTGAGAATTTCTTGATTTCCCCCTCATTTCTTTATGTTCAGTAGATATGGGATTCTGGGTTAAAAATTATTATCTTTTTTCAACTGTATTGGGGAATAAGTGACAAATAAATTGTATATATTTAAAGTGTACAGTGTGATTTAATATATGTATACTTCATTGAATGATTACCACAATCAGGCTAATTAACATCATCACTTCATGTAGTTAACCTTTTTTTCATGTTTGTGTGGTGTAAATGCTTAAGGTGTACTTTTTAAGCAAATTTCAAGTACAAAGCAGAGTATTATTAATTATAGTCACCATGCTGTACATTAGATCCACAGAGTTTATACGTTTTATAACTGAAGACAAACCCTTTGGTGAACATTTCCCCATCTCCCTGATCCCCCAGACGCTGGTAACCAACATTCTACTCTCTGTTTCTATGTGTAGCTTTCCTCTTTTCCCACATAAAGTGATATTGTACAGATTTGTTTTTCTCTGACTAATTTCACTTAGCATAATGTCCTCTAGATTCATCCATGTTTTTGCAAGTGGCAGAATTTCTTTCTTTCTTATGGCTGAAAAAATGTCCATATTTATCTTTTATCCCCATCCTCAATGGACAAAGAATGTTGTTTCCATATCTTGGCTATTTTCAATACTGCAATAAACAGAGAAGTGCAGATGCATCTTTAAGAGAGTAATTTCTTAAATTAAGAGAGTTAGTTTTATGAGTCATGTAAGATAGGGTCTAGCTTCATTCTTTTGCATGTGGCTAACCAGCTTCCCGAACATTATTTATTGAATAGACTATTTTTGCCCATTGTGCAGTCCTGGAGCCCTTGTCAAAGGCTGACTGTGTATGTGTGGGTTTTTATCTGGGCTTGCTCCTTTTGGGTATAATATTATGAGACTCTGGAATTCCCTTTAGCTTGCTTTTGTTATTGCTCCAGAAGCAGGAGGTGCTGCTTTATTACTGCCACTTGAGAGTAGAAGCCTAAGTTTCCCACTTGGCCTCCACTGACCCTCAAGGAATGATGGCTTCTTGCTATTGCTAGTAAGGTTCATGTTGTTCACTGAGACCTTCCCGGATAGGAAGGTAGGAGTGCCTTCCTGCACCACCTATGACCTCTACTCACACCATCCTAATGAGGATAGGAAACAGAAGTCTAGGATACTCAGTGGTCTCTCCTGACTTTTAGGGAATGAAAGGTCCTTATTACAACCTGATGGATATGAAAATGCTGGCTCCCTACTCAACTTTTTCTGACACTACCCTGGTGACAACTTTGAGGCACCTAACTAGAACCTGGCATGAGTCAGTCCAGGCTCCTCACTCAAGCTTTGGTGACATGGGTAAGGTAGAGCCATAATTTTTTCTGTTTTGTTCACCTGGAGCAGACTAGTTAATGTGTAGAAGTGTTTTATCTTCTTAGGGTGCCCATTTCCTCATCCTTTTGTCAGGAGAAAGCAGAATATTTAGTACTTTTTTTGGTCTGCACATATTGACCTTTCCAGGGTGCTTTCAAGAAAAAAATTCAGAAAACTTACTACATGTCATTCTTTGGGTCCCAAAGATTCTAGCTAGAGTTCCATTTACCCTTCTTGTATGTAGCAGTAGGGAGAAGGAAAAGTATGCTACTCTATCTTCCTGCAAGTGGAATTCTCTGCATAGGGATTTATTTTGCTTTGTTTTGTTTTACTTTTTAAAAACACATTTACTTTTCCTCATATTTATCTTGTTAAAGGTAAGTCCCTAAAAAAACATAGCAACTCTATAGATTTCCTGAAAATAACAATGCATCAAACTTGCTTCAACACATACATAATGATGGATTATTGAGTGTGTGCAAGTGTTCTTTAATAAGGCAAAGCATGCATGTGTACACACACACATGCATACATGCAATCCTATAGAGTAACTATGAGAAAAAGAATTTTCTTTCTTAGTAAATTTCAGTATTTGACAGGGATATATTTTTTCTGTGTTAATCGGTTTTCCTACAAAAATGCTACATAAAACCCCTTCCCAAAACTCAGTGACTTTAAACTTATTCTCATGTTTATGGATCTGCCGGCTGGCTGGGCTGAGCTGGACTCCTGATTCAGGGTCCTAGACTGTTCCTTGGATTCCTTTCAGAGATGTATCCCTCACCCTCCTTGAACCAGCAGCTCCAAGGGCATGTGAACTGCTTCATTCTGAAGTCCAGGCTCAGAGGACAGCCACTATATGAGGCACATTCTTTTCATGGAAGATCGTTGGGTCACCAACTCCTCAAGAACTTCAAGTCCTCTGCTTGCATCTTGTTTACTGACATTCCATTCGCTAAGTCCAATACAAATAAGGCAGGGACGTGTACCCTGCACACAGTGGGAAGCAAGAGGAGTCACTATTTGCAGAACATAAATACAAATTGTTAACAATCTTCTTTAATAATCTTGTTCCAATAAAGAAGGGGAGGAAAAGTCAACTCATATGCTATCTGGCACTTTACAAATACCAAGATTCTTTTCTCTTTTTAGCTAGGTATTCAGAATGCTGGACCCAATCTCCTCATGTTAGCTCCTAAGTTAAACATTTATTTAGCCGTTCCCTGCCCTTCTCCTCAAGTTTGATCTCAAAGCGGCTTCTCCAAGTTTGGCCTTCTCCAATTTCTTCAATTCCTTCAGTTTAAAAAGCTATTTTCTCTACCTTTCTTTGCATCCAACTGAAAGAAAATTAACATCCTGTTATTCATTAGTGCATATAAATGTGTGTTTATGTGTGTGTGTATTTTTAAGTATTATGTCTATGGCAGTGCCTTCTCTCCAAACCTTCCCTTTCTGTAACTACTAAGGAAATACAGTGATTAGGATTTCATAGCTGTTTTCTGAAGAATCTTGCCACAGCCACACATCAAATTAAGTATGTATAAATCTGTCTTAATATTCTGTGTCATATCACATTTATCCATATGTTTGGGTTAGAAGATTTGGAACATGAGAAAATACACATTGTTTTTACTGTGTGTTTGTGTTTGTGTGTGTGTGTGGGTGTGTGTATTACAGGGATTTTTGATATGGTGATAAAAAGAGTTCCACTAGAATCATTACCCACAAATTTAATTATTATTTTTCTTGCCTTCTGGCACATCTCCATATACTTTAATTCTAAGTTCTCTGAAAGTGTTTCCCTGATTTGAGATGTTATAAAAACTTACAGGATCAACCAGTTGTGGGAAATAAGAAAAAAATCTCTATTTAATTCTGCCTCTAATACTTCCCAGATGTTTTATCTTGGGCAAGTCAGGAGCTTTTCCCAGGCTGTTTTCCCATGTGCACAGTGGAACTAATGATACTCACTTTACTGGATTATTGTGAAGGGTGCATGAGATGATGCATTTTTAATTCCTCTGTGAATCTCCAGTGCTGTTCAATTATAAATGTTTTAACTACATGAACTGAGTCGAAGGGGAACTGCTCATTTTCTCTGTTCGTGCTACATTCTACATCAAAACATTTGGAAACAAAGGAGGGAGAATCTCCTTTATTTAGACAGCTGGAGTGACTTCCTTTTTCATAGTTCCGTGGCTTGGAGGAATTGATGGAGTTGGAGTTCCTTCCCATGCACTACATCAAAGGTTTGATCAAGGGGAGTTCACCCAGTGGCAGATGCATCTGTCTGGCTGTGATCCCTGGTTTCCTCTTGTGTGTGTGTGCTGGAAAATCAAGTTAGGCTTGAGGTACTCTTCCTTTTGGGGTACATACTCCACATCATATTAAATACATTAAAATATACCCCACTAAAAAAACCATTATTTACTGTAAAGATGGAAAGCGTTTTATAATATTGTTTTTAAATTATTTGCTTTAAGAAATTCATTTAAAATTTATTGGATGTAATTTATCAGCCATCATCCTGCCCTCTCAGGAATTCTTGAGAAGTGACAAAAGTCAAACGTAAATTATCTAAAATGTTACTATAGTATTATGGATTCTAAATTTAACAAAGAATGAGGTTGGTGTTATGTTTTGTTGACATTTAATCAAATTATATTAATATTTCAGATAAATAAGAATCTTTATATAGATTAACATAGGACTGATAATTATATTAAAATTATAAATAATATTAATAGTTAATATTAGATTAATAACAGATTATATGTGAGTCCAAGGGATACTTTCATTAAGTAAGAAATTGACCTAACGTTTCTGGACCTGCCAGCCCTTCCTGCAGTGTTGAAGCCGATTAATACCTCAAGCTTTTCCAATATCAGAATTCATATATTTTCACACTACCTTCCAACTTCCTGTATATGGTAGACAGAAAAATGGCCCCCCAAAGATGTCCATGTCCTAATCACTGGGTCTATGCAGACATAAAGGCATTTGGCCCAGAAGAAGGGATGGTGGTTGATTAAAACCCTTGTGACAGGCAGGCTCAAAAGAAACAGAGGTGTAAGGAGTGGTGGGAAAAGAAGGAATAAACTGAGAAGACATTTTAAAAATCTGAGCTCTGAAGGGGAATAGTCTGCGTGCTGTTCAGGTCACAGGTGTGGCCGATGTAGAAGGCAGGTTATATGGAAGAGTATGGAGTTTATCAGAGTTCTGATGTGTCCAGCTGCCATGAGGCAGGATCAGTGGACAACAGTTAGCCCATATGTGGAAAGATAAATTTGATTTTAGTCAGTCTGTGATGGCCTCTTTCTCATACCACTCAGTCAGTTGCATGAAATCATTTGAATGACTCCAAGTGCCTAAAGTGTGTTGTAACTTTGTCCCAAGGTATTTTCTTTTTCACTTCTCAACATTGCCTATCTTTATATAACATGGAGGTCATACAAATAATCCAGGAAATCCAACCCTTTGAAAGTAGATCAATAAAAAGAAAATTCATCTCCATCTGGTACACAAACATTCTGAAACTACCATTCGGAAGCAAATACACCCAGCTTATTGAAGAATGGTAATGAGATGCAAACAGTAAATGGTTTAATTTTTCTCTGGTCACTGCCTGCAGCAGTGCTATTGTGAAACTTTTTCAGGTCTTTTAATGGCATCTGCCATGAAGTTTACAGTTTGTGTGTTACTTTAAGTCATAAAAATTCCAAGCCAGTTTAATTTAAACCTTTCTTCTTATATACATTTTATGCTCCCCTCCTCCTGTCCCTCTAGGGTCTCCCAGGCTTGCACTCAGGAATTGAACGGGGAGGGACAAGGCCTGCTCCTGGGACTCCTCTTTCCTGTCCGCCTGGACCTCTCACCTCAGATTTCTTGCTTCTCCCTAGTGTTGAGGCAGGAAGAGGGCGAGGCTGACAGAAAGCACACACCTGTCGCGCGACTCTGGCATTGCACACAGGGGGCCACTAGTGCCCTGACATGTCTAGGCGCTGATCTTCCTGAGGGGCTCTGGCCGTGCCACTCTGGGAGGCTGGGCAAGGTGGCCCTGCTGCCTGGCTCCTGGGGCAGCAGATGTGTTCTGGGGAAACTCTGCCCTCTCAGCCCCCTTCCTTAGTGGCCTTCCTTACAGACTTTGCTCCTGTAGATCTTGCTCCAGGTCATTTCCCTCTTATATGGAGTGGAGGACTCATAAGATGGCTCAAGTGTGGCACTTGAGCTCTTCCCATTTGACTAACAAGCTCACAAACCCTTGTGTGTCAGTGCAGGCTGTTTCATTTGCCCATTTTCCAGTTCTCTTTCTTCCCATGCCCCTGCCCTCTTGAGGAATCACAATGGCAGGTGAGTTAGGGACTGAGCTGTGAGTGTTCCCTTTGCAGGTGTCTCACATCCCATGCTTGATTTTCTTGATGCCCTGTTTGGGCTAAGGGGCACACCCCCAATCTCTCCCACAGCAAAGGGGATGGAAATGGACAGCAGTGCTGCCAGGTACTTCCTTCCAGTCCTGCTGGCCTCAGCTTACAAGGGTGACAGGGGCCTGGTGTGATAGGCAGGCATGACAAGGCTAGTTTGGTTCCTCCAAAAGAGACTGAGAGGAGGGCAGCCTGTTCCCCCAATTCTTTGATGCTGTATTGTTGGCACCTTTGTCCTCAGTTCTTGTTCCCAATCTTCAATTTCAGGGTCACAGGAAAAGTCCTTTCAATGACCCTTCAATTGAAATTGAAAAGTCCCTTCAGTTTTAGTTCAGAAAGAACTAAAATAGTTGTCACACTGGTCTCTCTAGCAGCAGATGCTGAGATACAGTTTTGTATGCAAGATGTTTGTTAGGGACTGACACCTGTGAAAGAAAGGTGGGAAGTACACAGATTTGGGCAGAAGTCTAACATGATGTAAGACCAACAAAGTCTTTGTCAGCCCTTGGGAACCCTGGGTTACAGATCAGTTGTCAAAGAGTGTCCCTTGTTGGGTCAAATTCTCCAGAACTTTATATCCCTACCTCACTCGGCCACTGAGTGGGGATAGCTTGGGAAGGGTGTACTCTTGGGTGAGGCCCTCTCTACAGTTGGGTCAGACCTTGAAGGGGCAGAGACCTAGAGACCTGTCACTTACTGCATCCTTTGCAAGCTGAGCAGCAGGGGTTCCTTAAAGTGGGGTCCGGGTGGTGCTCCTATGTATCTCCCATTAATAATGGCTAAAATCTTCTTGCCCTGTTCTTGGTATCTACTAAGAACAATTCCTAGAATAGCTCTGATACCTTCTCTTGCTGTTTGTGGAAAAGCAAATTTATAAGTTAAGAATAGTAAGAAGGAAAGAATAAGGCAAGCCTGACTGGGGAGAAGATTGCCCCCAAACCTAAAATAACAAAGTAAAATAGCCACTGAAAATTCTCTCTAAGATGGGCAAAATTACCTGAACTTAAATGAGTATCACATACCACATCTCTTATGAATTCTGGAAATAATCATTTGTCTTCCAGGATATGACCAGCAATCCTGAAAGTGATGAAAGTCATCTTCAGACAAGTCTTTCAGTGATGGTCACTGAGGAATAGAATCGGCATATTTTTCAGCTAGGCTGACTGTGGAATGTACATCTCTGCCAAGTAAAGACTGTTTGTTCATGTCATGTCGTTGATGATCATGCAAAGGGGTTTATGTGATTTGCACAAGAACAGCAATTGTTACTCATGTGGATTTTCCTGGGGTTTCCCCCTATTTCCACAAAACACGAGATGATTAGTAGAGGAACTTAACTGAACTAAGAGATTAAAATCCTTTCCAAAGTGACTCTTAAATCTCAATCATGCCACGTTGATTTGACCAAATGTGCTGTTTTTAGATGCCTTTATGTACTATATTTGAACTGCTCATAGAATCACTAGCTATTTAAACACACTGCACATTTGTGGATAAGATGAAATGCATATAAGATCTCTCTGAGAATTCTTAGTTTTATATTTGTCTTTTGAGCATCTTCAAGTAATTTTTTCACCCAATAACTGAAAAGTGGTCAGTTTTTGTAAGCAGTGGTTACTCGAGAGACTGGGAAGGGGGGAGGTGGTAAATGACGATGTGTATTTATGTATGTTACATGCCCCAGGGCATGATGGATTTTGACAGAATAATGGCAATAAATGAAAGAAAATAGAGAAGGAAAAAAAATGGCCAGTTATTGAGCTCATAAAAAAAGTGATGCCACAAAACAAGCCACAGAAATGTAATTTCACATTCTGAGGCCTCATTAGAAAATGAATTGCATCTGACAGATGTGTAGTTGTATTCAGTTTTAATCTCAGCCATATGGAGGCAGAAATCCTACTAAAACAGTGCTGTTTCCAGCAGTTATATCATGCAAATGCATCAGAAATAATGGGTCTCATTCAAAGTTGAGAGGTAAAATGGGCAAAAATGGGAGTGTTCCTGTAAGTTTAAGTGAGATGCCCAATGAAGAATCGGCAGTAAGGCGTAACTGTGTAGATAGATCTTCAGCTGATCATTAGGGTTCTTCATGCTTTCCACTTAGTTTTAATGAAAGTTCTATTACTGCACCTCGATGTTGCAGTATCTCACTACAACTTTCATTTTTTTTTAGAGAAAGGCATAACTCCAAATAGTGTTATGAATAGTGAATCTTTTGTGATTGAGAACATTGTATTAAGAGAAACCCCCTCTCTCTCACCAACCTAATATCAGAGCCTCTTAACCAATGGAAGAATTCTAAGAGCTCTAAGTATCAAACAGATCTGCTTCTCAGATCCCATCCAAACACATGGAGGTCAAGACTTATAAAAGCACTGATAACATTATTTCCAGCACCTTCTATATCTTCTACAAAGTAACTAGTTTAATCAAATGTTTTGATAAAATAAAGTAGTATAATATAGCTTCTTTTTCTCCCCAAATTAGCAGAATATAAATCAAATAGATTAGGCAGTCTAATCTTCCTGATAATATAGGTTACCTCTGATGAAAGGATAACACAGTTGTTATCTTTCAATCTTTTTTTTTGTAAACATCAAATAAATCTGAATTTTTAATTAGCTCACTTTAATTTGGGGTTTTTAGAGAATATTTTTAAGTTTTTAAAATATATTATTATAGTTATTTTATAAATGATTATGTATAGTCTATATAATTTATATGCAGTGTATTTATATAAATTATATGTTTACATTTAATGTGTATACAAGAAACTACACTAAATGCCGACACTAGCATTGTAGATGTAAGGTAGTTTTGTAGTCAGTTCTTTTTCTCTAGAACATTGCATATTCATGTTTGCAAATAAGAAAAAAATGTAAAGTGATGGAATCTGTGGAGAAATAAATAAATAGAGCCATTTAGCATCTTCAACCAGACAAGTTGCTTTTAACAAGTTCTTTAGCTTTTCTGTCACTTTGGTTTTTTTATCTGCAAAAGGTTTACAATAACAGAACCCAGGCATTTGTGAGATGATTCATGTGAAGCATTTTATTTAATGCCTAGCACATAGCAAGAACACAATAAATGTGAATTTTCAATAAATCAAATCATATTACCAGGAGTGTGGAATGAAAGGAAACTATGACTACATCCTATACTGAATGGACAACTTAGAGCAGTAGGATTTTTCTGTAGTATTTAGGAACAGTTTTCCATAGAACTGTCCTCTACTATATGAGAAAAATATTCACATGATGAAACTCTTAGAACTGCTGAAGTTAAATAGATATGACATAAAAGGTCAGTTGGCCACTGATGTGGCCCCTCACAAGGTGGTACTTTGTTAGTGAGGTCACTGGGTTCTGGTTGTTTACATGGAGAAATTTCATTTCATGCAGATCCGAGTGCCTAGAATAGATTCACACTGGATAAAGTGACAGGAGAAGGATATGTGAATCAGAATGCCAATGTCTTCATTTTCCTTCTCCATCAAAAATACTTTAACACTCCATTAAGGGCATCAATAATGAATTAAATGTGTGATTTGGTAAGAGGAGTAGAAAAGACATCAGGAAGTGGATTGTTTGAGGAGGGATATCCCTTAGGCCAAGAAAATAAAATCTCATGAACTGTTTCTTTAACAAGGTAAAGTCCAACTTTCTAATTAATGGAACACTCTTTCCTGCTACAATCAGTGGGTCATCTTTCTTTTCTCAGGCTACTGAAAATTGCTAAATGCATGCTCCTTAATTTCATAGTTTACTCTTCTTTGAAGATCATTGTGGTAGACTGCATTTTTCAAAGATGGCTACAACAGTCTCTTCATCTCACATGCTATTTTTGCCAGTCCTCCATCAAGTGGTAGAGTCTATGTCTCTCTCTTCTTCAATCTTGGTGAGCCCTGTGACTGACTGCTCTAGTCAAGGGGTATAGCAGAAGTGATGCTGAGCTAGTTCTGGATATAGCCATTTGTAGGCATGACAGTGCCTTCCTTCTGTCTTTTGTAACAGTGGCTTTTAGGATGTTCCTCTCATAACCCAGCTGCCGTGGATAGACTTTGTAGTTGCCGTCTCAGCAGAGCTCCCAGCCAAGAGCCGGCATTGAATCCCAGTCCTGTGAGTGAACACTTTGAATGACCAGCCCATGTTAGACAACTGTAGCCCCCTTTTCCATCTGACCACAAGTGAATGAGAGATGTCAGTCAAGAGCTGCCAGCTGAGGATAGTCAAATCCAGAGCTGTGACAAATAATAATGTGTTATTTGACACCACTACATTTGGGGATGACACGTTTTGCAGGAGTAGATTCTAGAAACAATAATCTGCCATCCTGTGATCTATCTTTGGCTCCAACTAGATTAGAATATTGAATGAGCTTTTTATTCTTTTGTATTCAGTTATTCATTAATTACTTTCACAAGCCCTCTTCATTCATTCACACACTGTATATATGTTGTCGCTACATATCAGACGCTATATATCAGGTTCTAGATGCTGGAGTTACAGAAGTGAAAATTTCCCTTCCTTCACAGATCTTTTATCTTAATGAAGGAGACAGACAATAAACAAAATAAATGAGTTACAAGGGCTGATAAGTAAACAATAAAATGAGGAAGGAGAGTGTGAACTGTTAAGAGATGAGTGGAGTTGTAGAAATTTTAATATAGAATGGGCAGTTTCCTGAGAAAGTGAGTGAATACCTGTAGGAAGTGAGAGAACTTCCTCAGTGAACAGCTGAGGGACAGTGGAATGTGCCTGGTGGAAAAGAGGGCAGTTCAGATAGAACAAGTGTGAAAGTAATACGAGATGAAGTAAAGAGGGACAATGTTGGGCCTTTTGGCTCATAGAAAAGACTGACTCGCCCTCTGAGTAAGAGAAGAATCTATTGAAGAGTTTTATAGGGAAACGGATGAGGAAACTCTTGCAATCATCCAGGCAAGATATGATGGTGTGTTGCATTGCAGTGGTATCTGATGAGCACCTGGGGTCTGGGATTTGATTTTACACTATTTATAAGGTAATATATTAAACTGTAAGTCTTTCATAGATTCTGAGAGAAAACATGAGACTCCTGGGTCAGAGACAAAGGACTCTATTATTTATGACATAACAAGCAACATGAGTTTCACATTTGTGTTGGCTCTCCTTGTCCTGCCAAGTCCCTTGGAGGCCATGTGGTTGGGCCCAAATGAATGCCACATAACTGGGTGGACATGTGTTGCAGCTAAGGAGCACCGGCCTTAGGACATCCATCTTGTTCATGGCAGTAGGGGTAAGCAGTCTTGCTCTTTGTCCTGGAGGATGCCATTGCCCTATCCCTTCGTGTTGCTCCCTGTAAACACATCCCTATCCCTATGAAGTGTCCTGAGTGAGGAGTGGTCAGGACCTTGCATTCCTGGCATACTTGGTAAGAATGCATAGGGACTGTCCAGTGGGTGGCCTGGCAGGTTGAACTATTCAAATTCTGGGTATATTTTTAAGGTAACGTTAACAGGATTTTCTGAGAGGCTTTGATTTCTGAGATATTTTTCTAAGGAATCAACCTTTTATTAGCTTATTTTATTTGAGAACAATTTTATCTGCAAATATTGGGAGTCCCTTATATTCACTTCCTATATACAGAACACACCTAACCCTAGCCACTATAAACTTCAAAATAATATATCTGGGTCATAACATGCTTGAAGATCTGCAGTTGAAAGAACAGATTAAAAATCTGAATATTTTTCCTTATTTCAAAATTGTTGACTAGTAAGATAATATACTAGATAATACAGCTTAAAAAGTGGGGAAATTATAATTTAATTTTTTCTAACTGAAGAGAACATTATGTTTCTCACTGAAAATTCTACTACTTGTATCATCAGCTTCTAGAAGATACCCACCTTCAAACTGTTTCGCATTCAAGCAAATTTCCAATTTTACCTTTTTAACTTTACCAGAGATTCAAACATCCAGGTTTACAAAATAATACTTGCATTACCAGAAAAAAATATTTATCAAAAAATCAATTGTATCAACTTGTTATATAATGCACTTTCCTTTTTTTATAGCAAAGATAATTAAAATAATACTCAAGTTTTTGCAAGCAACACTTCAGCAAAGCAAGGTGTGTTTGAACTTCTTAAATTAGTTTCTCAATCTGGGTGTTTTTTAGCTCCCCAGATTACAATTATACATAATCAATAAAGAATAATTAAAGCTCAAACTTGTAGAGTATGATCAGTAGAAAACCTAATCAGTATGCCCCACTGAAAAGTGGCACTGATAGAGCATTCCCTCACACTGTTTTCACTACTGACTAGATATTAGAGTCACCCAATGCTTGGAATACAGCACAAAAATACTAACACCCAAGTCCCAGTCCTGGAACTTCTGATTAATTGTTTTCGAATGGGCCCTGGCATTAGTATTTTTTAAAAAGCACCATAAGTGAATGCAATGTTCAGCCAGGAGTGAGAACCACTGCTCTACTGAATTCCAAAATACTGTTTCCCCAAATTAAGAAGTTGCTGCCCAGTGTACCATGTCATTAGATATATCAGAAATAAGATGGCACTCATAGAAAAGCAATTCTCATACGTTCCGAGTCTTTTCTTCTTTTTTTTCTTCATAGAACTTTAGCAATTAAAATTCCAAATTTAGCAACTAATACTTCCAAATCTAAAAACTCCGGTCTATGCAAACTGCAGTATCTTCCAAATGTCAGTAAGGAGACCCAGACTCCATCTAGCTGGGGGGCTACTCTACCACTTATGGTCCAGTGGAAATTGCCTCCATCAGGTCAGATCCCTAGCCCGTAGGAATCCAAAGCCATCTTCAAGATTTCTGCAAATTCTCCGATACATTCATTCTCCTAGCCTCTTCACCTTCTTGGCTTTTATTTTCTTTGCCTGTACCATGTTGATTGTAGTCTAAAATTCAGCCTTTATCTGGGACTCACATCCACTAAATAGTCCTTCACATGGAGTAGTCCTGAGTTTCATTACACTTTACTAACATTTTGGCAACAAGGAGAGAGAGTAAAGAGTATTATAATGAGAGGATATTATTAGTTATCCATCAATACACATTCTCTCTTTTTCCATTTAGTAATTCACCACTCCCTCCCCCTCTGAAGAATGGTTTCATTTGGAAGATATCCCTATTCCTAAAAGAAATTCTGAGGGAAATTATTGTAATAATATAAAATATAAAAAAGAAATTTGAACAAGAATTTATATAGATAGATGATAGATAGATAGATATTATTCCCTTATATATGCCAAGCAATACTGTCTTTGAAATATTTTACTAAGGTAAAAGTATCTGTGACAAATCAAAAACTCTAGAGACCAAGAGATCTCTGAAATAAAGGGTCTGCTGAGCCATTATAAATGCGAGACAGATAAGGACCGAGTCCTGGGACAGGAAGTTTCTGCTTCACCAGCAGCAAGGCCAGTCAACAGAAGCACCTGTCCACCAGACTCAAGAAACAGGGCACATTTATGAGGGGTCTCAAGGAAAAAAGCTCGTTAAATTCATATTGGCTGCAGGTAAGGAAGGTGGGATGACCCAAAGCAGGGTAAGTTCTGGGATGCATGGTTAGTCCATAGGGGAGGCTCGTAGATTGGTTGGGTGTTAATAATGGTCAGACTCTGGTCCCATGCAAGGGGGATGTGGGGGTCCTGGGCACCTTCTAGATGCTTGTTGACTTTGGGAATGTGGAGTTTGGTTAGCTGCGGCCTGTGGCTGTTGAGTGATGCCCAAGTCCCTCATTCTCTGACCCTTTTGTCACTTAATTTAGGACATTTCAGAATTTTTGCCTTGTCTTTGTTCTGAAAACATTTTTTAAAATTTAAAATAGAATATTAAATGGCAGTAAACCATTGTATTTGACTGTCTTGAATATAAACAACCTGGAATTCTTTGGATTTTATATTTTTTCAAGTTCAAGGTAAACCAATGCTGATACAACCAGTGTTGCCACTGGTGCAGGACTAACCATTAGGGCCTGACCAGTTACATGCATCTCTGGTCTCAGCATTTTCTGTTTCCATGATTGCTTAGTTTCTTTTAAATTTGAAATTCTATGACTAGGGAAGCTTCTAGCTATTGAATGATAATGGGATTGGGTGGTCTGGTAAATAACAGATCCTCTTTTACCTTGAAGAGCTCATTTATGTCATGAAGTATAAGCCATTGTTAAAGAATAAGAGCATACAGAAATGTATGCCTGTCCTTTTTATCTCTGTATTCTATTAGCAGAAAGATAGAGGCTTTCTACCGTGACTTCATGTCCTAAACAACAGTTACGCTGGAAGTAAGGGAGAGGGGGAATGAGGGTGTTGGGAGTAAGCTGGGGCAGTGATGGTATTAATGTGTATTTTAAGAGTGTGGCCTCAGAAACCAGATCCTCTAGATTCATATCTCAGTTCTGCGGCTTAATATCCTTATGACCTTGGGCAACTTGCTTAACCTGTTTATGTCTATTCTTTATCTGTAAAATGAGGATAGTGATACTTTCTACCTCACAGAGGTATGAAGAATTTAATATATGTAGTACACTTAGCATATTTTAAGAGCTAAATAAAACATGTAGTATACTTTATGATATTGGCATATTTTATGATATTACTTATCTATTATCATTAAGAAATTTCACTGGCCAGGGTTGATACCAACTGAAATTTTAGTTTACGTGGACAGAATCTGACACATCATATCCCATCAGCTCTGCAACTAATAATACCAATTAACAAAAGTGACACATTTTATTATTCAGATGACGAAATGCAATCCCATTTGTCATAGAAAATTCCCTCTTGCCCATACTTTCTATGGTGGATTCACCTACTTCAAATGAGAGTGAAAACCCCAAAGAAGACATCTGTCTTGGCTTATATGTTATATAGGTTTTTATATCCAGTGAACAGTGACAGCGTGTATGTTTTGTATTTCCTAGCCACAAGTACAACAGATAATGTTATAATCATATTTTACTCTGTATTAAACAACATTAAACATCAATAGAAGAAACAAAAAAGCTTGATTGTACTGTCAGAGTTAATGCAGGAATATTCATCAGCAATAGTAGTTCCTTGCCACAAAAAAAATTAGTTAACCACACACACACTCAAACACACATGTACACACCCTACCTGCTGTTTAAAGCCACACACACTGCATACCATAACAGATGAGGAAAACTCTTTTGCCTTAAGCTAAGAAAGAAGAAACGTAAGCCATGGAGAAGAAGGGAGACCTTGCTCCTGACGTTAATGTCCAGGGCTCGGTTCACGGCAAGCTTCAGTTTGAGAACATTTGCTTCTCTATTTAACTAAAGCGTATTTGTCATCTGCTGTACCTCTACCTGTAGTACCAGAAACTGTTCAAGATCTGCTTTATACCTTGACTTAAACAGCTTTGCTGCAATTTTGACATCAGTACAGAGGTGGACCTGTGTGTAGAATACTGAGCAGAAGCAGTAAGTATTGGTCAGAAGTTCTTATTCTCATAACATCCTTACCTGAGCATTTCATGTTGGAAGACAGTCTAATGGGTTGATCTTAGGCACAATTCTTAAATATTTCACAAATTAATATTAACATTTTTCATGCTTCTGCAGTTTCTTGGTATCTTCCCTGACTCTCCACTGCTATTTCATGTGATTGTCAGTATATCTGAGAGGTGTGGCTGCTTTTCTCTCGGGTGATTTCTGCTATTTAAAAGAAAAACACTTTAAAACAATACAAAGAGACTTGCTAAAAGCAAGTGCTGTGCAGGACTAAATGTGCTGTGAAGAAGGAAGATTTACAGATCTGCAAGTGAATGAACTCCAATGTGCATTTGATGTGTCTAAAACAGGTTCAAAGCATTTTTGGTTGCTTTCTGTTTCTTAACTCTGCTGCAGATGGATAAAGCTTGCTGATATTTGAGCTCTGTGTAGGGGAATTGGAATATTTCCAGTAAAGAAAGATCTTTCATATGTTGAAGGAAGGATCCAGTGAGTGCGTTATCCAACAGTGAGTGTTTCAGTGATTGCCACTAGCAGTTCTAGAATCAAAGGGGGTCTGCCTGTCATTCATGAAGACACCCTTAAGGGAAATAGGATAACAAATGTTGTTTCCTGTCAGATTTCCTAATAGTTAATTGTGTGAACTAGTCCTTTTCATCTCTATAGTAAGGTTCCTAGGGAAAAGAAAAAGAGGGAAGTTCTTAGAGGGAGAATGCTATGGCTTCAGAGGTTAAGAATGAAGAAGTAGAAGATATTTATGAACAAGCTCACTTATTTTGGCAAATGTAGCTCCTGAAAAGGAGCAGAATAATAATACTCCATTAAGAGAGTTACCTTTGAGACTCAGTTTCCTCATTTGTAACATTAGAATACTGCCATTCAAATAATAGAGGTTTTCTGAGGATTAAGTTGTTACATAAGGCACTAAGCATGATATATAATAAATGCTTTATAAATTTTGAGTTTATGGACTCCTATTTTCCTAGAATCCGTTGAATATTAGTGCTCAAATTAGATGTAACCCTCTTTATATTAACATGCTGTGCCTAAATTAAGTGATTAAATATCACTGTCTATTAAGAACATTGAATTTAAAAGATTCACGTTTCTTTAGACAAGTGCTTTAAAAAGTTTTGTGTTTTACGAAAAACAATCTGATTGTAACTTAGAGCAATTGTAGTATTTCCTCAGGCTTTAATCAACAGGGAAACATTTCAGAGTTAGAGGAAACTTCAGGAATATAGGTAGTAAAATAATAAAATCTTAATACTTCAGATATGATTCTTGGTGTATAAGTGACAATAGAACTCCTAAAAAGAGACAATAAATCTGAATAATTATTTTTTAAATCAGATTTATTTCTGTTTCTTTAGTTTAAAAGAAGTATATTTGAGTTCTTCCCATATACCAAACACTATGCTACGGACAGAGAATATACAAAGTAAGACATTACAGCTGATCTCAAATCAACAGACATAATAGCACCTATTTATAACAATCTAAATGCAGTGATAGAAATACGCACTAGTCTTACTGGACTACAAATAAAGTCACCCTGACTTGACCATGCAGAAGAGGATAAAGGGATGGGGAAGACTTCTGGTGAAGGTACTGCCCCTGTTGAGTCTAACAGGAGAAGTTGGCAGAGACGGGGAGGGTCACCCCCTCAAAGAGCGGTCTTGCTCAGGACCACTGCCCCACACCCTTGGTGGGCCTTTTCTTGCTCCCCTTTAACCACTTTATCCTAAATGAGGAAACAGATTACAGTTAATTTACCTCAGGCTAGGTGAGAGTAAACTACACCACTTAACTAAATATACTGAAGCCTGGGGAGTAACCAAAGGGTATCACAATGCAGAAAATAAGCAAACATGACCTCACAAGCAGATAGGGCTGTAGGGATTCAGAGCCCTGGCATCTCTACCAGGGATATCCTGTTGCAGTTTTTCTCCATTATCTTGGGTGTCACCATGTCTTTAAGCTCTGGGGTTCATTGCTAATAGGAGTACCCTTGAACAAAGCTCTCCTTTCCAAGGCCCCTTCTCTAAAGACAGGGAGAATTGAATTTTTTCTTTACATTTGCATAATCAAAAGGCCAATTATATATTTTTCTTAGAACAAAAGAACTGTGTGTTCTCAAAGGCATTTTATGCCATGCCTTAATTAACTTGTCTATGTTCATGTCTATATTATTTATGGGAGGAAGTGTAGTGTCGTGGCTGAGAGTACGGGTTTAAGTCTTGGCTTTTCCTCTTCCTGCGTAAATGGCCCTGGGCAGATGACAAAATTTCTTTGAGCTTTCACTTTCTTTTCCGTAATATGATATTACTAACATCTACCTTTTGGTTGTTGTAAAGACTAAATAAAGTACATAGAATGTCATAGTGATGACTGAGGCAAGTATGATAACAATGCTCTTTAAACTGAACATACACTTACAGGTAACACATTTTGGTTTGAACTTGAATTAAGTTTGAATATGAACTCTGATTCTAGAGGTAACAAAAGGGCATTTCAATAATTTATTAGTTCGTCCAACAAATTTGCACCTTGTTTTGTATCATTTTTCTGAATACCAAAAACATGCTAAATGGAGAATAATTATAAAATGTTCAGAACAAAAACACAAAGTCCTCCTTACAAATACCACCTATATTTTTGCTCCACAGAAATAACCACTGAGTACATTTTGATCACCTGTTTCCTGAGAACATTTTTCTCTCTGCCTGTCTTTGTGCCTCTCTCTGTTGCTGTCTCTGTCCTTCAGTGATGCTGCCAGCAGAAAACAGATAGCACATTCACACTGGGACACTTTGAGGACAGTTTCATAAAGAGACTATTTACAAAGATGTGGGTTGGTTGTAGGGAAACTAGACAGGACAGTGCAAACAGCAGGGAGTGTATTAATACCTAGAAGCCTAAGAGGGTAGTGGACAGGAGAGGTTCTAGGCCCAGAGTTGGAGAAACTGTGAAGACGGCTGCCTGGCCTTTTGGTGGACATACAACAGACCCAGGATAAGTTTGCAGGGAATGAGCTGGGGGAAATAAGCTCTTCACCTCCCTGGCCTCCCCCAGCTGTCACCTGCCAGTGCTCTTCTGGACCAGCCTAGCTGGAAGCCAGAGGGCAAGAGACCAGGCTGCCACTGTCCATACAGCAATGCCTCCCAGGTGGACACAGAGCTAAAGAGTAACTTTGAGAGAATAAGCATACTTTTGATAGTGAGAAGGAGTGAATCACTCATAATGCCAGTAATCCCAGGGCAATAAACAGACTGGGACTGTCCCAGGCAAAGCAGCCTATACCATCATCCTGTGGAGTAAAGTCAGGAGGAAATCTATAGGGGAATGGAAGATACGATGCTTTCTCTCTCACATACACTCACACACACACTTCTCTTTAGTTTTATGTTAGTCCATACATTGTATATCTTCTTTTAAATTTACTATTATGAATCATTTTATGTATAATGCATATTTTTCTAATACATAATTTTAATTGTATATTGCTCTGTATTGTAGTTGTACCAAAATTGAGCTCAATTTTAGATGTTTGGGCAAGTTCTGTTTTTTCCATATGTGCTGTGATGAACATCACTGAGTGTAAATCACTGCATGTCTCTAATTACTTAATGAGTATTATTTGAGCAACTACTATGCACTACGCATTGACGGTGCAAAGATGAGCTATGAGAACATAGTCTAGTGGTGGACACTACTTCCAGCAGCAGCCTCGCCAGAGAAAGTATGCGACTTCCGACGTCAAGCAAAGCTTCCAAAGCCTGCAAGGTGGAGAGGAGGGACCCGACCATGACAGCAGGCCATTGCCATGGCGTTTGCCTTTTCCAGCATTGGCTGTTGTCTCTAGGCTCCCATGTGTCTCTGGATTCTATTCCCGGGGGTTGTCCTTCCTGCCCCCAGCTCCATCATTCCATTCAGGAGTCACCAGGCCACAGTGGGGCTGAGGGTGTCTTTTTTTGTCCAGTTCCCTTCTCTTGGCAGGGAACTGAGAAGACTGGCTACCCTGCTCCCTTCTGACCCACGCTAAGGGCAGAGACATTCTCCTTTCCAGCAGACAGTGTTTGGAACCAGAGACCCAGGACAAAATAGTGCCTGAGAAAGCTGTTGTTTGAAGCTAGATGTGCCAGGGAATCTGGGGTGAATTGGATTAGTAGCCCAAGGGCATAGAAGCCAACTGGGAAAACTGGAGCAAGAGCATGTGAGTAGCATCATTGCCTTGGCAAGTATGAGAAGTGCTGGTTCAGGGCTTGCTTTCAGGCTGTTTGTCTATGGGACGGGCTGAATTCAACTTAAAGAGCCTGAGAGATAGGAAGCCTTTATACAGCAGACTTTACATGTCCAGGATTTCCTCTCTCATGAGCTGCCTATCAATAAAGTCTCTGTCAGCCTGGACAGATTGCCTTCACTTCATGCCACCCTTTCTGACTTCATCGCATCAATTCTTGCCTTTGCTCACTCTGTTGGCCACCCCTTCCACCTCACCATCTGGATGCCTGCCCTGCCTTCTGCCTGCATAGCTGGCATCTTACCCTGTACATCCAGGCAAATCCCATTTCTCAGAGAGTTCTTTTCCTCACCCCGATTCAGTCTAGCATCTCCTAGACACTATCCCAGTACTTCATGTCACTTCCCAAGTAGAACCTGTCACCTCCTGAAATTACCTTGCTTATCTTGTGACCTGTGTACCAAGCACCTCCCCTCGGTTGGCATGTCTCTACCCCACTGGCCACCTGTCCTGCCCTTGCTCTCTCTCTCAGACATGAAAGGATGCATGCTGCATAGGTCATGCCTTGTATCCATCTCTGGAAGGATGACTGTGTGGTGGGTTTGCTGCTGAGGCCCTTGCTCTTAAAGTTATTATTTTGTTTGCATTCTTAGCAATATGTAGGTCTTCTGGGGAAAGATTTCTTCAATTAGGTAAGCATGTCTTTTAATGATGTAAGCAGAATATAGCATTTCTTCTGAATGATTCAGTTCATTCCCACAGGAAAACTAATAAAGAGAAAGCTGTTTCTCTTTTCTTCAGGATTTTGACTTATTATCTTTCCATATATAAAATGATGACACTAATTCAGGAACCAGGATGACTTCTCCAAGACACATTGTTTGCCTTGGAATAATGGACACATTATTTGCACTTTGGATTGATCCAATATGGGTATGGTTTCAAATATCAGTTTTCTAATTTATGAGGAAATGTTCAATTATAAATGTTTAGTTTTTTGGCATCATTTTTTCCCTGTCCTTTGTGTTCCATATGAAGTAGATCAAAAGAGGCCAAAAGAAAGATTATTTTAAAGCATCCTGTGCTAATTTTACATTGTTAAGTTGCTAATTTACAGTGTTAGTCCAAAAATAATGTGAAATTGTAAAATACTATTCTGAAAGAAGTCACACAGAGCCCATGTCATAGTCACTTGCCCATTTATTCAACAATTCTATACAGATTTTCATACTTAATGGTAGATAAATATTGGACCGCATTTTTCTAATTAGCAAATATAAAAAGTTAGCAAATTGTAATAAGAATATAATCCCTAGAGCAATTCATAGCAACATGAAATAGAATGGACTTTTCCCCCTTGTTCCCTTATTTTAGCTAGAGGCTGGTTATTTGGACACCAATGAGAGTTGTATGCTCTCCTTAATTCTTGTTAACTAATTGAATCTCAACAAAATATGTAAGTATGGGATGAAAACTAGCCTGGCACAATTATAGGTAAGGACATCTTCAGTTTTGGAAGATGGGTGCTTTTCATGATTTTATAAAGGGTATTACAGTGTTCTGCACTAGTACCAATGGGTTTTTATACCATTCCATAATGGTATTGCACATCTATAAGGTGGTGGGTGAAGAGTGATGACATATCTCAGACTCTTTTCTTTGGCCTTTGTCTTGCCAGTGGGTTTCAGCCTCGGGCAAATTTGCTATGGACTCAATGCGACCAAAGAAATTGACAGCAGAACATTCTTTGGGGTGAAAGGGTTTTTTACCCGGCTTGTTCTCCAGGTGGTAGGTCGAGCACTAGCGTCTCTGCCTCCGCCCAGAGCACTGGGCCGAGCTCTCTATATAGCACAATAATAGCTTATTGCCTAAAGGTGTGGAAGCGGTAGCCTAGCAACAGGCCAGTTACATCATCAGGTGGTTTAAGTTCAGTGAGGATCCTGACCATAGGAACCCCAACTTCCCCACACTCCACCCCTCCAGGATTCTCGCCTTACAATTTACACCCTCTCCAGCAGGAAGTCTTACAAACACACAGGCTGGACTCGTGGCTCTGTCTATGATCTATGCCTCTTTGGTCTTAATGGCTGGAACTGCTGCTCTGGTTTCAGCTGTTGCCATAGCTCTAGTAAGATCCTATTTGACTTCCCATCTAATTTCCTTCCATCTGCTCCTGCCTGTATTAAATCAACCCACATCTGGGTCCTCATAACCTTCATGGGGCCCTGTAAATTCTTCTTGTGAGCAACAGGTCTTATCTCTTTCCAAATTCTCATTGCTTCAGCCTCTCCTAAGTCTGCTACTGTACATGTCACCTCGCTTACAGGATGCCCTAAGTGAGGGGAAAGAATGGCCACTAGAGACCCAAAGAGGGATGTAGGAGCTATTTGGAGTACAATATTTCTCATCCCAGTAGTGAAAATCTCTTCATCTGGGCCATAATTCTCTGGACTATAGATGGCATTTCCCATGCCTAGCTCTTGTAGCACCTGTTGGAGTTCAGCATATGTCTGCCATCTAACAGGAGAGGATGGTAGATCACCTGGATTGGGCCACACAGCACGAAGTGCAGCCATGAGCCAATCGAGGAGGGAGTGACTCCCTGGGGTCTGATGTGCATTTTGTAATCGCTGCCTCAAGACAGGCTTCCCTGTCAGGGAAGACAGCTTTCCCATCTCTGACCCTGACAGAACAATTCCATCCACCCCTAAGTCCCACAGACGCAGGAACCAAGCTGATATTCACTCTGAGGGCTTCTGCCTAAACCGGGAGCCCAAATCCACCAGCTCAGCCTGAGTATAGGGGCAGAATATAGAGTGTTCCATGACCTGGGGAGGGGGCTACTCCTCCCCTTGGGGAACTTTCAGCTGCTGGGTAGTTATTTTCTTTACAACCAGTGGGCGTGCTTTCAATACAGGAGGCGCCAGTGCCTCTGGCATCACCCCTTCGTCTTTCTCCAGCTCCTCCATTTCTGGGGCTGATGGCACCTTTCTCTCCCCTCCCCCGAGTGCCTCCTCTGCTACAACCTTTACCTTTTCTACTGTACCTCACAGCAATGCTACCTCAGTCTTCAGAAGGTCTCTTACCTTCAGCTCAATGCTTCGCAGCTGATGTTCTCATACCACCTCCACTTGTGCTTCCCACAGGAGTTCGTCTTTTTCCTTGATGGCCTCTTCCTCCTTCAGAACACCTGGCAATGCTGCTGTCTCATCTCCAATGGCACCTTGCTGCCAGTGCTCTTGTATCAATGCCATCTCTTTCTTCAGGGAATCCGCAAAAGTGTGCAGCTCATGTTCTCGTGCCACCTCCTCTCACATCAATGCCATTTCCCTTCTCAGGGAATCCACAGAAGTTTGCAGCTCGCATTCTCATGCTGCCTCTCGCATCGATGCCATTTCCCTCCTCAGGGAATCCACAGAAGTTTGCAGCTCACATTCTCGTGCCGCCATTTCTTGGGTCTCTTCTGTAGACTTTTTTAATACTGTGAGAAGCAGCCAACCCACAGTCCCCACTGCCTCATGGGCACTCTGCTTCTCAAAGGATCTACTTACTATACCAAGGACGTCCCCTACTGCCTCAGGTGTCACCTCCACTTGCCTCCAGTCCTGGGGTGGGGCCCAGTCCTCTAGGAGGCAAGCCACCTCAGACCACATACCCATTGGGGGAATGATCTGCTGTCTCCCCATTCACAGGGGCAGCCCTCTGAAGCACCCCATAAGGGCAGCTTGTCTTTTTCCTTGGTCAACAATGAACCCTGCTAACTTTCGCTAATTGTCTTGCCAGTGGGTTTTAGTCCCGGGCAAGTTCACTATGGATTCTATGCGACCAAAGAAATTGACAGCAGAAAGTTCTTTGGGGTGAAAGGGTTATTACCCAGCTTGTTCTCCCACTGGTAGGTCGAGCACTAGCGTCCCTGCCTCCACCCAGAGCACAGGGCCGAGCTCTCTATATAGCACAATAATAGCTTATTGCCTGAAGGTGTGGAAGCAGTAGCCTTGCAACAGGCCAGTTACATCATCAGGTGGTTTAAGTTCAGTGAGGATCCTGGCCATAGGAACCCAACTTCCCCACACCCTTTATATACCTTTTTCTTTTTTAAAGAACCATGCAGATGTAATTGTAAAATCTTTAATGAGAGAGCTGAGAGCTTGGGAGAACCCACCTGGAAAATCCTCTTATTTTTAATATCTTCCTTGCTTTCTTTATAGAAAGCTCATCAAGCTTATAGGTTAGGGAGAACTTAAATAAAAGTAATAGAGAACTAAAAATGAGGAAAATAGGGCAGCAACAGATCATAAGAAAAATACCAATTGAGAAAAAAGATGGAGTCAGAAATCTAATGTTAGCATGCATTCTCTGTAGGCAAGTTAGTTAGTCCATTTGGAAGAATCTGTGATCCACCTTTAAAAGTAACTCCACGATGGGACTTGCTTATCTCAGGTGTTTGGAACTTATACCTTGGTAATCACAGACTTTTTGTTCTTAATAACGGGGAATGAATGAGAAAACCTGGAGGGAAGTTACTGGTGTTCATAAACTATAGAATAGGGAAAGCTGGGATTTTGTAGCATTCTTTCTTTCTTTCTTCTTTTTCCTTAGCTGTGTAATGGCATAAGCTCTTGTCTTGGGAATGTGAACAGCAGGAAATCTGAGTGACTATGTCTAGCTAAGTTTAGGTAAGTATATAAGAAGAACTTATAAAAGATACAACTTGAGAGAGGCGATTAAAGATGGCGGTGTGAGAGGTGAGACAAAGGCTTCCTCCTAAAACTGCATATAATAGGAAAATATAACTGATACAACTACTCCTGAAAGAGCAACAGGAAAGAGGACTGCATCAAACTGCATACACCTGGAGACAAAAGCAGACCTCAGAACAGGGTAACATACTAAAGCTGTGGCCCAGCAGGACCCAAGCCCTTCCCCCACCCCAGCTCCCGGGAAGGAGGAAGAGAAATGGAGCAGAGAGGAAGGGGAGACCTGGGACTGGTGAATACCTAACTCCAGAGATCTGCTCTGGGAGCACAAACCTACATTTCATGTTGCTTGCATGATACTCTCGTAATTAGGGGGTTGGAAAGCTAAGACAGGCAGAATTTCTGGAGACTGAAATTCTAGCTGCTGGTGGAAAGCAGAGATCCATATCTGGATGCTGTGGGACAAAAGAAAGGCGGGCAGTCTGAGAGACTTCCTAACAAGGAAGCCCTTAGCAAGAGGACTGTTAAAGGGGCAAGGATTGCACAGAGCTTACTGCTCAGGAGAAAAGACAGGTAGACAAAATTGTCCAGGTGCACTCTGCCCAGCAGGTTGGGAGCCTTCACGATCTTCAGGTGCTCCAGCTCCCTGGCTGCCTACACAGCTCCAAGAACCCCCTCCACGATAGGCAGCCTACTGCACCTTTCTCCTGGCTAGCACCACCTGGCTCGCGAATGGTCAAACTCTACCCTGGCATTAGGCCACCCAGAGGGAAGATCGGCCTACAGCAACTACAAACACAAGGCATAGAGGCTTATACCTGTGTGCTCGGCCCAGTGGTTCAGGCAGTGGAGACAGGGATAGCAGCCAGGAAGCAGGAAACAGCGCTTTCCTCACACCAGGCACCAATCCCGCTCCCCTGCAACCCCCGCATTGCTTCAGGGGATGAGCAGCTCCAGGGAGTAGAGCTTCTGGGCACTAGAGGGCGCCATACAAAATATGAAAAGTAAAAGGAACCTGGTTCAGAGTAAAATTATTAATACAACTCCTGAGAAAGATTTAAATGATATTGACCTCATGACTCTCCCTGAAAAGGAGTTCAAAATAAAAATCATTAACATGCTCATGGAGGTACTGAAAGATATTCAAGAACTCAGGAATGAACTCCAGTCAGAGATCCAATTGTTGAAGAGCACAATGGAGGGTATTAAAAGCAGATTGGATACGATAGAGGAGACGATAAATGGAATAGAATCTAGAGAAGAGGAATACAAAGAAGCTGAGGCACAGAGAGAAAAAAGAATCTCTAAGAATGAAAGAATATTGAGAGAACTGTGTGACCAATCCAAACGGAACAATATTCGCGTCATAGGCATACCAAAAGAAGAAGAGAGAGAAAAAGGGATAGAAAGTGTCATTGAGGAGGTAATTGTTGAAAACTAACCTAATCTTGGGAAGGAGATAGTCTCTAAGGCCATGGAGATGCACAGATCTCCCAACACAAGGGACCCAAGGAAGACAACACCAAGACTTATATAGTAATTAAAATGGCAAAGATAAAGGATAAGGACAGACTATTAAAAGCAGCCAGAGAGAGAAATAAGATCACATACAAAGGAAAACCCATCAGACTATCATCAGACTTCTCAACAGAAACCTTACAGGCCAGAAGGGAGTGGCATGATGTATTTAATGCAATGAAGCAGAAGGGCCTTGAACCAAGAATACTTTATCTGGCAAGATTATCATTTAAATTTGAAGGACGGATTAAACAATTTTCCAGATAAGAAAAAGCTGAGAGAATTTACCTCCCACAAACCACCTCTGTAGTGCATTTTGGAGGGACTGCTACAGATAGAAGTGTTTCTAAGGTTTAATAGATGTCACCAGAGGTAATAAAACCACAGTAAAGAAAGTACAACAACTAATTACTAAGCAAATGCAAAATAAAATTAACTATCCCGAAAGCCATTCAAGGGATAGACAAAGAGTAAAGAATAAGATACCTAATATATAAAGAATGGAGGACAAAGAAACAGGAGGAGAAAAAAAAGAACCTTTAGACTGTGTTTGTAATAGCATATTAAGTTTGTTAAGTTAGACTCCTAGATAGTAAGGAAGTTAACCTTGAAACTTTGGTAATCATGAATCTAAAGCCTGCAATGGCAATAAGTACATACCTATCGATAATCACCCTAAATGTAAGTGGTCTGAATGCACCAATCAAAAGCCCTAGAGTTACTGAATGGATAAAAAAACAAGACCCATCTCTATGCTGCCTACAAGAGACTCACTTTAAACAAAAGGACATACACAGACTAAAAGTGAAGGGATGGAAAAAGACATTTCATGCAACTAAGACTGAGAAAAAAACAGGAGTTGCAGTACTTGTATCAGACAAAATGGACTCCAAAACAAAGAAAGTCACAAGAGTCAAAGAAGGACATTACATAATGATAAAAGGGTCAATCCAACAAGAAGGTATCACCATCATAAATATCTACGTGCTCAACACAGGATCACCTACATATGTGAAACAAATACTAACAGAATTAAAAGGAGAAATAGAATGCAATGCATTTGTTCTAGGAGACTTCAACACACCACTCACTCCCAAGGACAGATCAACCAGACAGAAAATAAGTAAGGACACAGAGGCACTGAACAACATATTAGAATAGGTAGACCTAACAGACATCTACAGAAGTCTACACCCAAAAGCAGCAGAATACACATTCTTCTCAAGTGCACATGGAACATTTTCAAGAATAGATCATATCCTAGGCCACAAGACAGCCTCAGTAAATTCAAAAAGATTGAAATTGTACCAACCAGCCTCTCAGACCACAAAGGAATGAAACTAGAAATGAATTACGCAAAGAATATGAAATATCCCACAAACACATAGAGGCTTCACAACATGTTCCTAATAACCAATGGATCAATGACAAAATAAAAACAGAGATTAAGCAATATATGGAGACAAATGACCACAATAATTCAACACCGCAAAATCTGTAGGTTGCAGTGAAGGCCGTGCTAAGAGGAAAATATATTGCAATACAGGGCTACCTCAGGAAAGAAGAACAATCCCATATGAGCAGTCTAAACTCACAATTAACAGAACTAGAAAAAGAAGAATAAATGAGACCAAAAGTCAGTAGAAGGAGGGACATAATAAAGATTAGAGCAGAAATAAATAAAATCGATAAGAATAAAACAATAGAAAGGATCAATGAGAGCAAGAGCTGTTTCTTCAAGAAAATAAACAAAATAGACAAACCCCTGGTCAGACTTATCATGAAAAAAAAAGTCTACTAATATAGACAGAATCAGAAATGAGAAAGGAAAAATCACTACGGACACCACAGAAATACAAAGAACTATTAGAGAACACTGTGAAAAATCATATGCTAACAAACTGGATAACCTAGAAGAAATGGACAATTTTCTAGAAAAATACAACCTTCCAAGGCTGACCCAGAAAGAAACAGAAAATCTGAACAGACAATTACAAGCAACAAAATTGAACTGGTAATCAAAAACCTACCTAAGAGCAAAACACCTGGACCAGATGTATTAACCGCTGAATTTATCAAACATTTAGTGAAGACCTAATATCCATCCTCCTTAAAATTTTCCAAGGAGTAGAAGAAGAGGGAATACTTCTAAACTCATTCTATGAGGCCAGCATCATTCTAATACCAAAACCTGGCAAAGACACCTCAAAAAAAGAAAATTATAGACCAATATCCCTGATGAAAATAGAGCAAAAATACCCAACAAAATATTAGCAAACTAAATTCAAAAATACATCAAAAGTATCATCCAACATGATCAAGTACGGTTTATTCCAGGAATGCAAGGATGGTACAACATTCGAAAATCCATCAACATCATCCACCACATCAACAAAAAGAAGGACAAAAACCACATGATCATCTCCACAGATGTGGATAAAGCATTTGACAAAATTCAACATCCATTCATGATAAAAACTCTCAACAAAATGGGTATAGAGGGCAAGTACCTCAACATAAAAAAGGCCATATATGACAAACCCACAGCCAACATTATACTTAACAGTGAGAAGCTGAAAGTTTTCATTTAAGATTGGGAACAAAACAAGGATGGCCACTCTCCCCACTTCTATTTAACATAGTAGTGGAGGTCCTAGCTATGCAATCAGACAACACAAAGAAATAAAAGGCATCCAGATTGGCAAAGAAGAAGTTAAACTGTCCCTGTTTGCAGATGACATGATGTTGTACATAAAGAACCCTAAAGAATCCACTCCCAAACTACTAGATTTAATATCTGAATTCAGCAAAGTTGCAGGATACAAAATTAATATGCAGGAATCTGTGGAATTCCTATACACTAGCAATGAACTAGCAGAGAGAGAAATCAGGAAAATGATTCCATTCACAGTTGTATCAAAAAGAAGAAAATACCTAGGAATAAACCTAACCAAGGAAGTGAAAGACCTATACTCTGAAAACTACAAGACACTCATGAGAGAAATTAAAGAAGATACCAATAAATGGAAACACATCCCGTGCTCATTGATAGGGAGAATTAATATTGTCAAAATGGCCATCCTACCTAAAACGATCTACAGATTCAATGCAATTCCTATCAAAATACCAACAGTATTCTTCAACAAGCTAGAGAAAATCATTCTAAAATTGATATGGAACCACAAAAGACCCCGAATAGCCAAAGCAATCCTGAGAAGGAAGAATAAAGCGGGGAGGATTATGCTCCCCAACTTCAAGCTCTACTACAAAGCCTTAGTAATCAAGACAATTTTGTACTGGCACAAGAACAGACCCATAGACCAATGGAACAGACTAGAGAGCCCTGATATAAACCCAACCTATATGGTCAATTAATATATGATAAAGGAGCCATGGACATACAATGGGGAAATAACAGCCTTTTCAACAGCTGGACAGCTGCATGCAAGAGAATGAAACTGGATTATTGTTTAACCCCATAACTAAAGTAAACTTGAAATGGATCAAAGACCTGAATGTAAGTCATGAAACCATAAAGCTCTTAGAAGACAACATAGGCAAAAATCTCCTGAATATAAGTATGAGCCACTTCTTCCTGAACGCATCTCCTTGAGCAAGAGAAACAAAAGCAAAAATGAACTCATGGGATTACATGAAACTAAAAAGTTTCTCTACAGCAAAGGATACCATCAACAGAACAAAAAGGCATCCTACAGTATGGGAGAGTATATTTGTAAATGACATATCCGACAAGGGGTTAACATCCAAAATATATAAAGAACTTACATGCCTCAACACCCAAAAAACAAATAACCTGATTAAAATATGGGTAGAGGATATGAAAAGACAGTTCTCCAAAGAAATTCAGATGGCCAACAGACACATGAAAAGATTCTCCACATCACTAATCACCAGGGAAATGCAAATTAAAACCACAATGAGATATCACCTCACCCCAGTAAGGAAGGATGGCCAGCATCCAAAAGACTAAGAACAACAAATGCTGGCGAGGATGCAGGGAAAGGGTAACCCTCGTTCACTGCTGGTGGGAATGTAAGGTAGTTCAACCATTGTGTAAAGCAATATGGAGGTTCCTCAAAAAGTTAAAAATAGAAATATCATTTGACCTGGGAATCCCACTCCTTGGAATTTAGCCAAAGAATACAAGTTCTCAGATTCAAAAAGACATATGCACCCCTCTGTTTATTGCAGCACTTTTTACAATAGCCAAGATATGGAGGCAACCTAAGTGTCCATCAGTAGATGAATGGATAAAGAAGAAGTGGTACATATACACAATGGAATACTATTCCGCCATAAGAAAGAAACAAATCCTACCATTTGCAACAACATGGATGGATATTATGCTCAGTGAAATAAGCCAGGCAGAGAAAGACAAGTGCCAAATGATTTCCCTCATTTGTGGAGTGTAACAAGGAAGCAAAACTAAAGAAACAAAATAGCAGCAGACTCAGAGACTCCCAAGAGGGAACTGGTGGCTATCAAAGGGGAGAGGTATGGGAGGGTGGGTGGGGAGGGTGGGAGAAGGGGATTGGGGGATATTATGTTTAGTACACATAGTGTGGGGGATCACAGGGAAAACAGTGTAGCACAGAGAAGGCAAACATTGTATCTGTGGCATCTTAGTACACTGAAGGACAGTGACTGCATTGGGGTACAGGTGGGGACTTGATAATATGGGTAAATGTAGTAACCACATTGTTTTGTCATGTGAAACCTTCATGAGAGTGTATATCAATAATACCTTAATAAAAAATTTAAAAGAAAAATAAAATAAAATAAAAAATGATACAACTTAAACCTTGATCTGCTAAGTCTAAGACAACTAGAAAGACATTTAATTTATTCATTCACTTCCTCCCTAACACAGTTGGGGAGCATTGTCTATGGTGTCAGAATGTCTAGGTTTAAATCTTGCTTTATCACTTCTAAGCTCATGCTGCGAAGAAATTATGCAACTTCTCTGACTTGTTTCCTCATCTGTACAAGGGAAATAATAAAATCTATCTCAAAGATTACTTTAGCTATACTTAGCTTAGAAAAAGAATTTGGAATTAGCCCTTAGTCAATACATTATGAAAAACATCAATTTTATTACCACCATTAGCTATTTGTTAAAAAATATTTGTCAGACCCTCTGCCAGAAGGTGGGGATAAATCACGACTGTGATGATCCCCTATTGCTCCCTACCTTCTGAGGGTTTAGTATGGAACAGGGAGGGGTTCTTAACCCGGATTCCACGGGTGGGTGTCAGGGAGTCCATAAGTTCAATGTAGAATTTTGGAGGAAAATTTTCCTTCAGTTCTGGCAAAAATTTGATGAGAATTTTATTTTCCTAAGGAGGTTTCCAGCTTCACCAGAGTTTGTTGGAGTCAGTGATCCCAAAGACGGGAAGGACCATTGGTCTGTAAAGATGATTTCATTACAGATTAGAGGGGCCTGCCAGCTTTCACCCAGACCCCAAGGGAGGCAGCAGCTGATGGGCCTCTGTAAATGGGGGATTCTTTAAAGCTCAAGTACTATTTTATTATAAAAATCCTTTCATTTTTTCACTGTCTTCAGAAAATCCTCATCATATTTTTTGCCAGGTGTGCATGCACTTATCTCTTCCTCTATAATGATGAAAGAGAAACTGATACTAAAAAATTCAGCACAAGTATTTTCACATTCATAAGAAAGGGTTTTTCTGAATCTTCCACAGAACATAATCTAATGCCTTCACTCCCCTGTGCATGATCTGGGAGCTTGTTGCTGTAATCCTCCTACCAGGTTGTGAGCTCCAAAGGGCAAGAATGGAGTAATAATGTCTTTGGGCCCCAGTGTCTAGCACAGGGCTCCACTCACAGTAAGTGGTCAATAAAAACTTTGGTTCTTAACTTAACTATCCTAAAGTATATAGATCTAAGTATGCTTTTCTTGTGAAAGAAGCAGGGTTAAATCTATGAAATATTTTGCTTTCTGGGTTGCCAAAACCAAACCCACTGGGACCAACTTAATTTACAAAGACCAATTATTTTTCTGAGTTGCCATCTGACCGGCATGTGAGTGTTAGGTATCACCACCAGTGCTGTGGTGCAAGACATTGGCCATTGCAGTGGAACACACCTTAGACTCACAGGCAGAACTCTCTGGTTTAAAAGGTCTAGATAATTGGGAACCAGTATTTTTCTTTGATCCTGTTGGGAGCCATGTACAGGAGTGTTTGCTCTTGGTTCCTGTACAAGATAGCCATTCTTGTGGCGCCTGGTTACTGCTTGACATAAGTGAAGCCATTTTGTTACTTCCTCCATACTGTAAAGAGAACTTGTTTATTCTGTAACTTTTGTCCTTGTACAAGCTGTTTTGAAGACGTGAAGACCTTGGAAGAGAGTGATCGTTCCTTGACTCACAGAACGAGGAATTTGTTTAAGAAAATAACTCTTTGTAAGATAAGGAAGTGCTTTTGTTGTAACACCAATAGCCCGAGAATTTAACCTTTAAGCTTCTTGCTTCCTCCTTGCTGATGTATAAATATAGGCCCCTATATAAAGACTTTGGCATTCTGCACAAGACGGATCGTCCTCCTGTGCTCTTTGTAAATACATCCTAGCCCCCCCATTTCAGGAACCTTTCGACTGCTGACGGCTGGCTCCATCAGATCCTGCCTAACAGAGCAACTACAGTATGGTGTTTGGAAGTTCCCCCAAATCTGATGGCCTGGCATAGTCATTCTTACCTTCTTAATTCAGGTCACTGCTATTTCTCACCTGATTAGGTGTGGGCTCCAGATTGGTGTCCCTCTCTAGCCCCAAGAGATCCGCTGTCTCTTTACACTGGCAAACTCCTCTGCTGTACAAAACTGCCTTAATTCCCTGATTCCTCTGTCCTCAGGGCCTGTGTGCATGTGGATGTCTCTGCCCGGACTCCTCTCTATCCCCTTCCTTCCTTCTCCATTTTACAGCCAGTCCCTGGAAACCTCCTTTCACTTGAATATGAACTTATTATTAAGTTCTTGCTTTTCCAGGAAGCTGACTCCAAACACTCCCTCCCTCACCCCATGCCTGGGCTTGCTGCCGCTTCCCGGTATTGCCAAAGCACCATGACGCACACATCCTGAACACAGCCTCTAGATCCACATTTTATAACTGTCTGCTCACCAGACAACAGATTCACAACACAGTGAAGTGTAGGTCTTGCTAATGAGTATATCCCAAGTCTAGTAGGGTCTCAGTAATTATCCCATGGATGAATAAATGAGTGGGAGAAGAGGTGACTGTGTCAATGTTCAAGAATGTGTTTGTTATAATTATCTTTAGCAGCTTTTATGTTCATGGGTCAAAAAAACGCACATGGCTTCTAAAGACATTTCTCTTCATATGTAATTTTCAAGTGGGGACTGAGGATAAAAACCTTTAATTCAATCAAAATGCTATCAAGTGTTTATAAACCATTTTCTACAGCAACAGTAAAAGGGATTAGCTGACAGTGCTTTAGGGTAATATATATCAGTTACACTGTTTTAGAATAATTCTTAGTAATGTCTCCTTTTATTTTCAAGTTTCCTGATTTTTACAATAAATTATTTAGCCATTCTGTCTCTAAATACTTTGGGATAATGTGGGGAGTAAGAAGAATTACACACACACAAAAGAATGTTTGGGGGTTTCTCTGTAGTTCTGAAAATAAAACATGCAAAAAAAGCCAATGACACACCCCGTTCTATTTTGTCAAAGATAAAATTTTAATTTGCTCAGCACTTTGCAGTCATGATTGATGATAAAATAGAAGGAATTGCTTTTGTTAGCTTCCTTATAAATTGCTCTCAGTGTTTATCAGTTACTCAAAGATAAACATTTATGAATTCCTTTTATTTGAGGAAGTGAAATTATTTTCAATTAACAGCTAAAGACTCATGTTTCCCAGAGTTCTTTTCAAAAGTCTAGAGAGTGAATTTTGTTAGATTGCCTTTTGTTTCTCATCCTTTCTTTTAATTGAAGCCGATTGCTAATTTAAAAAGTAAATCAGTACAACACAGTAAATGTATAATAACTGGGTGGTTTCTTTGAGAATGTTCTTGCTGCTTTACATATTAGACAGAATTCTGAGAATACCACATTTCCTCCCCAAAACTGTTTTAAGTTCAGTAAACAGTAGGAATGCAGGAGGATTAGTTTAGATCAAATACCAAAAGTATCAACTTTTTGGAAACATGAAAAGTATTATTTTTATAAGGTCTGTTAACCCTTTGCAATGTGTTCATTTCTTGTGTCTTCAATTGAAATTTATTCCATTTGAAGGGCTCATCTGTCTTTAGAACATAACTAAAAAGTACTATGAAATTAGAGGCTTTTTCATAGAGGAAGTTAATTATACAATGAATACCTTAAGTTAAGTAAAATTACCCCAGAGGTTATGTATTATATAACATAATATATATATAATATTAAAGATTATACTTTAACTTGCTTGAGTTATACCATAGTCGTGAAATTGCCATCCAGATATCGACGTAAGAGACCATGAACACCGTGTGGTCACCTCTCCCCAGGACCCAACAGCATGGCCTTCCCATTTTTATATCTTTTACTGCCCCTTAACCAATAATTGAGCCTTAGTATAAACAGTCTTGTCCCCAAGCTACTGGTTGCTCTTTCTGATAGCCTGGCTTATGTTCTCCTACTATCTCTCCATATTATCTTGCATTTGGAGATGAATAAATGTCACCTCCGATTTTATGCATATCAAATCTATACTTTCCTCTGTGATCTCTAGTATTAGCTATTTGCCTTTCTTAGCTCCTCTCATTGTTAATGTAGATAGAACCTGATTCACCAACTCTGGAGCAGGTCAAAATCAGTGCCAACAGTGTTTTAGCAGGCTGTTGCACTCCTGTAAACCTGGTATCTTACCAAGCCATGGTGAATCCCTGTCATTGGGTCAAAATTCACCAGTTTTGATCATCTCCGAGGCTTGTGGTATTGCCCGTACTGAATGTCTTTCTATGTTTCTGGTTAGCATTCTGTTTCCTTGATTGGGGTTTGAACTTGAACAATAGTTTTCTGAGCTGAGGCTCTGATTGCCTAGCTCATGCCTCGTCCTCAGCTGGCATCCTGTCGCACATGACAAGCATCAGTCACCACAAGGTGAGACTGAGCGATACTACCGCTCAGGGACTCCTGTTCCCATGCTCACTCACAACTGGCAGTCTTTGGATAATATGTTTAGTGGACCTCCATCAAACTTGCTTTTTTCATGCTTGTGTGACCCCTTCTTAAGGGGCAGTTCTATACCCAAGTCAGTTTTAATGAAATAGGCCCTCCTTCCCCCTCAGCCCCTCTGGCTTTCTGCTGATGTTCCACCACATCCTTCTTCCAAGGCCTTTTAGGTTAAGACTCCTATAAGGTTGTACATCAAGTTCAGTTCAACATATTCATTGGTTACTTCCTATGTCCAAAATTATTGGGAACAGGGGGTGAGGGTGATGAAATGGCATAGTCCCAGCCCTCCAAGAATTTATGACATGTGTGCAGGACAGACATCTTAAGAGGTAATTTTAATGAATTGCAAGTAAAAAAGAGATTTGCCTGTCAACTTGCCAACTGCAGTATAAATATCTGGGTAATGCTTATTAAATTATGCTCTCAGACATGTACAGGCTTTATTCCCCCTCTAAACATCACTCCCAATCCCCTCTCCACATCACATCCTTTTCCTAATTAATACTCCTTTGGTATTTCTTTTGTCAGCAAAAAACACACCTTGATTTTCTGCATCTTTGCAATAATCATACCTGGTAACATAAGAATGTCTTTGAGAGGAGTTATTTCCTTTCTTCCATGAAATATTGCAGTGTTTAATTAGTGTAAAATAACCAAATGCCTTGCTCATTAGTGAGGGCTGTCCTGTTAGATGGCATAAGATTTATGTATTTTTTGATCAGCAAAGAAAGTTTAAATTAGGTGACATTCACTGTTATTAGCATTTATCAGTTGCCCACAGAGTATTGAGAATGCCTTATAACAAATACAAAGGCAGTGCCACTCTGTGATATTTACAGTGAGATTAGAATTGTATGCAATGATTCTCAAATTTTAGATCTTAGACTCTTTTATCCCCACATTATGATTATATTTCATAGACTGATTTTCTTTATGCCCTACAGCCATTCAAGATATCGATCTCTATAGCTCCCTCAAGGAAGAAGTATATCCCTAGTGCCAAATATGATCAAGAAATAGTTGTACAATTCATGTTACCTAGAACCAGTATTTTCCTATATTTCTACAGTGCTTTTATTTTCAGTATCTTTTCTCAGCAGCATTTATATACACTTAACATAGCTTTTATTATATGCTGGGCACTTTTCTAAGAGCGTTAGAACTTGTTTAATCCTCACAGCAAGCCCATGAAGGAGGCAATCCCCATTTATAATCCAAGAGAGTGAGGCATGGAGGGTTAAGTCATACGGAGAGTGCTGGCACCAGGCTCCATTCCCAGCTGGTGGAGCTGTGGAGTCCAAGTGCTCAGCCAGAGCACCAAGCTGCCTCTCCAAGGTAGCTTCAGACCCTTTAGTGGTCATTGGCACTGTCAAGAAAGGGTGGTATGAGACATTTATTGAAATGCATTCTTGGGCCACAGCTTGATTTCTGAGAGCTGTTTACTCCTCATAACTCCTATTGAAGGGACAAGCTTCTTGTCAATCTTATTTCTATGAGTTATGGCCCCACTGAGCCCAACTGTATTCAATGTTGAACATACGTTCAGCCAGTGTTGAACATATGACTCCACCTGGGCCCATCAGATTCTCCCTCCTTGGAGTTTGGAATCAGAACGCCATCAGCACTAGAGGCTGAAGTTGTATGGAGTCCAGGCTTGCGCAGCCGTTTCCTGCAGTGCGTGGTCATGTGTTTTCCGGGTAGCATGTGCACTGCTGCAAATAAAAGCAGAGACCTCATGGCCTCAGATGGAAATAATGCCTTTGGTTTCCATTTTCCAGTTCCTGGCTTGAGTTCATTGTAAGAGCTACCGACTTTTCCTGCCTTGGCTCCACTGGAGCTGCTGGGTTGGGATTTCTGTTCATATAACCAAAGTTGTCAAGTTGTGGGCACCTAACAGTCACACTGGTCATCTTGGTACCTGTTGGTAGAACCAGGGTGGTAACAAGGTTATTTATCATTTATTACCATTCTCACTCTCATCCTCACCATTCCTTCTCCCCTTCACCTATAAAAATAAACTTTCTTCTGGAAAAAGGGTGGGAATCTTGAATTTTATTTTCAAACAAGTTTGTTGATAAATTTTTCACCTAATTGAAAATTTTTGAACTAATTGTAAGTGAAGTCCATTTGGTATAACTTAAAAGATAAGATAACATCAGGAGGTTTCAAGAAAAGGAAAGAGAGGTTCAGCTACAGAGGGGGCCAAAAATGAACTTGACAAGTATACATTTCTTCCCTGAGCCGGCCTTGACTTAGCTTTTGAGTCAGGCAATTCTCTAAAGTAGAAGGTAACTAAAGTTAAGGCTTAGATCAACTGGCACATTCTAATAACCCATCTTACTTCTTCTTTTCAGTCATCTAATTAATCCAGAGATGGATATACAATTTAATATGGAAGTTCACAGATGGAAAACCCAAATAACCTAATAATTAGTTGTGTTCATTTTCTGAATGGTTTCTAACTGGGTTGTTCTGGAGTCTCTATGGAGTCTCAGCCCTTAGATGGACATACTTCTTACTTTCTTTGAAAATGAAATCAGGTGACTTAAAATGTTCCTCAGTTGAGGTGCAGATAAGACCCTCTTGATCCTCTGGCCTCATAATTAAAGTCTTAAGTCAAGGAAATCTCTTCTTTCATCATTTAGCATAGCATGAAAGAAACCTTCCAAAACTAATACTTCTGCCCATGGGGGAAAAAACGTAGTCTTCCTTGAGTAATCATTGTATACTACTGTAGAATCACAGCGCTTGGAAAGGGTCTTGGAGACAGAATAAATGTCTTTATTTTGGAACTGAGGGAATTGAAAAACCCATAGAGTTTCAATGTTCTTTAGTATTATTTTAAAAATATTCATTATCTATGAAAAAAGTCTAAGACAATGATTATATTATCAGAGTCAATAAACTATTTTCAGGCTTCTAGGAAACGCATGAAGTATCTTTTGTAGGGATTTAGAGACTGTGATAATAGGAATATAAATTTGAAAACCAACATGCTCTTGAATATATGTTTCTTTAAAGTTTCTCATAAAATAAACTAAAGACGCAACTTTCATTTTCCATTTTCTTTTAAAAAGTGTCATAGGCTAAGATAAGGAAACCAAGACAAAAGTCAAGTATTGAAGACTATTCTATAATGTAAGAAAATATTTGATATTTTGTGGTTTTCCATAATGTCACACATTACTTAGGGGCTATAAACCTGATTTGCTTTTGTCCTTAGCTAATATTAATCAACATTTTAACAGAATGCTCTCTGCAAAATCATTTTATGGCACTACTTTCAACATCAGCTTCTATCACAAAATACACTTCAACTGTTTTGCAAACAAACTTTCTTCCAGTTAATAATTAAACAGGAACAGCTTGCGGTATATGCTTGGAATTAACTTTACTATATATAGTTGGAAATGACAAGCACACATGAAGATGTGACTGAAGCTGGGTAACATTTAAATATTCAGTTTTTCCTCTGTTACCTTGACTAAGTAGAGTTGGTTCCCAAGGTAAAAACTAAGTGGTCTGCCGGCATATGGTATAACCTCCATTTGAGTGCTAAAAGCTGGATACTGTTTTTGTGAAACAGATGTTGTTGAGTGCAGCAATGCACAACTGACTCTAGCTAACAGCTGGGAATCCTTCGTGACCCATATAGCAAGAAATAAACATGGTCCTATGCTTGGCAAAAATGTAAGAAAGCAAATTTCCATTTGTTAAGAGCTTATCAAAATGAAGAATAAATGTTTTTAGCCATAAACTGATTTTATTCACCAGAGTAATCTTTCCAGCAGCTTATGTGATGGCCTCATAATATTCCAGGCACCCTTTGCCAGATGAAGGCTACAGTTGCACTGACATATAGTACAGATGGAAAATAAACATCTGCCTCAGTCAGGAGAGAAGACCAAGGACAAGGTTGACGGATATTATCTGGCATGACTCTCTTTGCAGGGAAGCATATAAATGCTACAGGACCAAAACTACTGGCATCGTCTGGTGTTGTCCTTATGTGGTTACTGACCATGAAGAGAGATGATTAGTGTGCACTCTCCAAGGAGGACTGGTGCAGATGCTCAGAATGATATGATTCCAGCTCTCTAGGATCTGTCTTTCTGTAGCCACACCATGTGAGTCGCAGAGCGATTCCATTTTATTTTTTTTCATGGTTCGGCTGCATTTATTGTCTGCAAAGTTTCCCTTCTTGCTGTTGAATGCCACAAACAAGGGGAGGAGGGAAAAACAAGAGGAGCTAATTTGGAAAAGATAAAGCCATCTTTTTTATAGTCATAGGAAAATGTCAACAAAGCCACCTAATCCAAGTTCAAATCAAATGCTTTTCTTCAGAAGAGGACTAAACCTCAACATTTTGATTTGTCACACTGCATTTTATTACATGGTTCAAACCTCACCTTGGGCAAAAATCCGAGTAGGATAACATATGTTCTGTGAGGAAGGCACACAGACACACACGGATATACACACGGATACACACACATATACATACATCCTGCAGTCATAGCACTGACTTCCTTTTGTCCTCATTGCAACCAAATGATTCATGTGGCACAAATAATATGACAGATGTAGCTTTAAAAATTCAGTTTTACTGCGAGTGTCTTTTTGACTAAACCTTCTTTCATTTTCTGGTATCTCTTGCAACCATATGGAGTTTAGATGGCAATGAGTTCCTTTCTAACTCAAGTCCTTTTCTGCACCTGGGCACAATTTTGGATAAGGAGGTAAAGAAAAGGGAAAAAGTGTCAGGCTTAATACACAGGATTATATTATGAGTAAAGAATACTTTTTGTGAAACAACAATTTCAGTACTGTGGTTTTGTTAGGGTTTTATATTTTAAGTGACATGGAGAATTCTATATATGAATTTGATTAGTTCTTTCCTTTGAATAATAAAGAAAATGAGACTTGCTTAGTTTCTGATAATCTAGCTGAAGCAATTATGATCTTTTTTTTACTTCAGATTCTAGAATGAGCTGAAATTGACTTTACTACTAATATCAGAAAACATCTATTGAGTGTTTACTATGTATTGGGTGGTGTACTTAAGCTCTTTATATATGCTAATACATTTAACCCTCACAAAAGTGCTATGAGTTAGACATTGTTATTATTATCCCCATTTTATAGAGGAGGAAGTGTGAGGCACAAAGAGGTTAAATAGTTTGTCTAAAGTCACACAGCTTATAGTAGTAGGACTAGCATTTGAGTATAAAGATAGGACTCGAGAGTCCATGCTCTTGATCATGATGCTCCTAGATTAGTAAGTCAAAGCTCACTATACCAAATGTCAAGGTGAGTTGACTTCATTAATATGAACTCGGTTTGGTATGGTATTCAAAAAGATGTTTCATCTCATTATGTTCACTATGTTAGATGTCTTCATTCACAAAAGCAATTTATGATGATTATAAAGTCAAATAATACAGAAATTCATACAAAAATTAATAATAATCTCAACTTCATTCAAATCAACCCTCCTGAAGTGACAAATGTTATCAGGTATATATTTCATAACTTTTTTCTATGCTAATAATTTCTCTGTCTCTTTTTTCTCCTCTGTTCTTCCTTTTTTGACCCGCAAAGGAATTACTGTACATGCCCTACAACTTAAATATACTATAGGATGTATATATAGTGTATACATAGTATTACATACTATATATAGCATATAGATCATAATTTACTTCACCATTCCCCTAAAGGTTGTCATTTAGTCCTTTATTTATTTTTTTATTAAACATGAAAAAATTTTATTACATGGCTACAGAATGTTTTGTTGTTTTTTAAATTTATTTTTTTATTTAGGTATTGTTGATATATAATCAGATCAATTTCAAATATACAACACGGTGGTTCAGCAGTTACCCATATTATTAAATCCTCACCCCCACTAGTGAGGTTAGTTTCTGTCAACATAGAAATGTGTTACAGAATTATTGACTATATTCTCTATGCTGTACTACCATCCCCATGAACAACTTATATTGTGATTGCAAATTATTGTGCCCCTGTATCCCCTCCCCCATGGTAACCACTAGTCACTTCTCAGTGTCTATGAGTCTACTGATGTTTTGTTTATTCTGTTTTACTTTGCTTTTATATTCCACAAACAAGTGAAATCATATTGTATTTGTCTTTTTCCCCCTGGCTTATTTCACCGAGCATAATACCCTCTAGGCCCATCCATGTTGCAAATGGCAGGATCTTTCTTTTTTATGGCTGAATAATATTCCATTGTGTATATGTACCACATCTTTATCCATTTTCATCTCTTGATGAACACTTAGGTTGCTTCCATATTGATAAACATAGGCGTGCATATATCTTTTCAGATCAGAGATCTTGTTTTCTTTGGGTAAATTCCTAAAAGTGGATTATTGGGTCTAATGGTATTTCTATTTTTATTTTTTTGAGGAACCTCCATACTGCTTTCCACAGCAGTTGTACCAATTTACACTCCCACCAACAGTGAAGGAGGGTTCCCATTCTCCATATTTCTTGTCTTTTGGATAGTGACCATTCTAACTGGTGTGAGGTGATATCTCATTGTGGTTTTAATTTGCATTTCCCTTTGATAATTAGCAATGTAGAGCATCTTTTCATTTGCCCGTTGGCCATCTGTATTTCTTCTTTGGAAAAATGTCTGTTCAGGTCCTCCACCCAAGTCCTTTATTTTTTTTAATACATTAATTTGGTAATTTTTTCCTAGCCCAAAATATATCGCCATATATTGCTAGTCAAGCTATATTCCCAAGTGGCCGTACCATTTTTTATTCCCAACAGCAACAAGTGAGAGTTCCAATTGCTCTATAGTCTCATCGGTACTTGGTATTGTCAGTTTTTGTTGTTGGTTTTTTAAGTTTCAATCATTCTAATAGATGTATAGTGGTATCTCATTGTAATTTTAATGTGCATTTTCCTAATGACTAACAACATTAAACATCTTTCCATGAGTATTTTCGCCATTTGTATCTCTTCTTTGGTAATGTATCTGTTCAAATCTTTCATCATTTTAAATTGGATTTTCTTATTTTTGTTCTTTGAGTATTTTTAAATATCCCAAAACTAGTCCTTAATCATATAATGTGATCTGTAAATATATTCTTCTCATCTGTGACTTATTTTTTCATCCTTTCAAAGAATTAAGGTTGTTAATATGGATAAAATTTATCAATTTTTCTTTTTTGGATTGTGATTTTAGTGATTTGTCCAAGAAATATTTGCCTAACCAAAGGCTTTCTTCTGTGATTTTTCTAAAATGTTTATAGTTTTAGATTTAGTTTAGATAGGATCTAAACATAAAACTTAGATCTAAGGACCATTTTGAGTTAATTTTTATTTATAGTGCAAGCTATGCTTTTTATGTATCTATTGAAATAAATAGGCTGTGACATGGTGAATTACATTGGTTGATTTTTGAGTGGTGAACCAGCTTTGCATTCCTAAGATAATTTCTACTTGATCATGATGAATTATCCTATTTTTATAGATTCACTTTAACAACATTGTGTTGAGAATTTTGCATCAATGTTCACAGGGCTATTGGTCTATAGTTTTGTTATAGTAGTTGTTCTCATAATATCTTATCTGGGTTTAGTATCAGGGTAATGCTGGCTTCATAAAATAATCTGGGAAGTGTTCCCACCTCTTCCATTGTTTGGCAAAGTTTGTAGAATATTGACATTATTTCTGCCTTGAATATTTCACAGAATTCACCAGTGAAGTTATATGGGCCTGACATTTTTTGTTGTATTCAGGTTATCTGTGTTTTCTCGAATGAGTTTTGGCAATTGTGTCAAGAAATTTGTGCATTTCATTTATGTTGCTGAACTGATAGATGTAAAAATGTTTTCTAATATTTTCTTGCTGTCTTATAATGTCCATCAAGCCTGTAGGGATGTCTCCACTTTCAGTCCCCAAATTGGTAATTTGTTTTTCTCTTTTTCTCTTGGCTGGTTTATTTATATGTTTATCAATTCTGTTGCTTTTTAAAGAACTAGTTTTTGGATACATTCATTTTTTCCTATTTGCCCTTCAGTACCGATTTTATTTATTTCTGCTTTTATCTTTATTTTTCCTTCATTCTAATTATTTGGGATTAATTTACCCTTTATCTGGTTTCTTAAGGTGGGAGCTCAGATATTGATTTGAAAACCTTCTTGGCAGTCCTCACTCAGCATCTCCATGTAATTGGAAGAAGCTTTTGCTGAAGACAGGAGGATATATGGCTGGAAAACATGGACAATTATAGATTTTTAAAGTAAACATAGTCCAACTCCAAAGCTTAAATCAAATCATCAAATAGTAATTCTTAAATTTTAATATAATTTTTGAAGAGTTGGTATATGTTAATGAGCATGAAATGTGACTAAGCTAGGTGGTATACATAAGAAGTAGTGGTCAATGTGTATAATTAGGTGAAGGAATGGGGAATAACAAATATACCACTTTATCATTACATAATGGGTTGACTAGGTTATAACTTCACATAATACTCATGTATATTGAATACTTCCATGGTCCACAAAATATTTGAGAAGAGATTTAAAGCACTAAACTACCAAAACCAGAGTTCTAGAAATAGACTAGAATGGAACAAAACAGTGTTACTTAACATGCCACAGCTGGAAGGGACAGTAAAATTATGTAATTTAACTCCTTTTTCTAGTTAATAGAAAACTGAGTGCAACAAAGGATAACTAACTTGGTCCATAACCTTAGAGTTCAGTCCCCTGCAAATCTATTTTGTTACAAAATTCTTGGCCCTCTGAGGCAAAGACTACATCTCTGTTTGTTCAAATTCCCCATAGTGAAGAACATGATAATTTTGCAAATAATGAAGACTTTTTAAAGTACTAAAACAGAAAGCAATGAGAGAGAGAGAATTGTTTTTTTTCCTTGAAAAAATGGCCTTCCTAGTTGTAGTTGTGAAACAGAGCATCTGAAAAAAAATTCTAAGTCCCTCTCACCCATGTTCCTTGGTGGAAGGAGGACCCTTCCTTTGTTTCCTTCAGCCCGGAGTGTTCTTCCCTGGGTAAGACTGAGTGATGCCAAGACCTCTTATGTTTCTCTCGGTTATATCATTCTGTGAGCAATTACGTAGTGAAGGGAAAGAGATCATTCCTAAGTGTGCAGTACAAACTTTGTGTGTGAACAAAGTAGAGTAATTACTTCTGAAAATTAGCAGACTCACTGTAGATGTAGGCATATCTTAGAATTCCACATATGTTAAAAATTATTAGCATGTTCCCTAACTTTGAGCTAAAAAGAATTTTTTCCAACTTGTACTCATCATGGTATTAATGTCAGATGAAAATTATGTATGTTTTCTTTAATGGGAAAACATAAATGGTGCTTCAAAAACCAAACAAACTTCATATTTTTCTTCTTTTCATGGGATATTTGTAGAGCTACCTACTTAATAAAGAACAAGCAAACACACACACACACACACACACACACACACACACACACAGCTTTACAATTGCAGTAGATCAAGGTCTGGTTGTGCTCAGGGACTCAGCTCCACTAAGCTGTTGTGTTTTTTGCCTTCCTTACCCAAGAATTTTACTTCATTGAGATACTCTCATAGTCCCAAAATGCTTGAAAATCTTAAATAATCTTAAATGCTTAAAAACCTGAAGAGTCTTAAGAATCTTAAAAAGAGAAAAATGTGATTTTCATAACTTTTTACCTTGCTGGTTTGAGTCTCCATTGAGCTATAACATTCTACTACTAAAAGATAATTCCAAATTTAAGAGAATAACCTCTAATAAATGATATGTGCTTTGGGATGGACAAAACATTCCACTTTTATTGGTCATTAACATGTTTTTATGAATAGATGTAATCAGTCTTCCTTCCTGTGTTATTAATATACCTTGAGAGCAAGCCTCTTCAGGACCAAGAAGCCCCTGAGGCTGCCTTGGCCGGAGGGAATATGGAAAGGCTAGGAACACGAGTCAGAGTTTACTTTGTTAGCTTTTTTCTTTTACGCTAATCCTCCTCAAAGAGCAGTCTGGACTCATTATTTTACTTCCCACTTTCCATTTACTTCTACTGTTAGAGTATGTTTTGTTGTTGTTTTTTTTGCCTCCACTCCTCACTGAAATCGCCCCAGCCAAAGAACCCTCCAACTGGTAAATCCAGTGAACACCAGGCCCACCTCCCTCACTAGACCTTTCTGGCTCAGTGATCCTGTTGGCTAGCCAGGTGTTGATTGACAGGGAGCATTCTCTATAGTCCTGATTGAGATGCCATCTTGGGCAGATGTGTACTTTGGGCAGGTGTACCTAGGCCTCAAGATGGGGACCTTCTCAGTATCCTGCTCCTCCTCCAGTGAGGGTTCTCTAGTGATCTGAGATCAGGATATTTTCCTGCCTTTTCCCTAGGAGGAGAGGGGTTTTATTTTTGTTCCCTTGTTCTAGCTTCCATAGGTCCTCCCTCACATGTGTTCTGCTCTCAGTGGCTAAAGGCTTTTTGTTCTTCTGTAGGGGAGAAAAAAAAGGATAGAAGGATCCCGGCAGCTTTGAGCCTTTTTTTGCAGCAGCTTCTTCTATTCCTCTCCTCAAGACCTCCACATGAGAGGCTTTCTCTGGCTTCTTGCCCTGTTCCCAATCTTTCAAGTACCTTGAAGGTGAGGTCTGTGGGGAACAGCATGTAATGAGTTTAACTTTTCCATGTGTCTGTGGCTCCAGTGGGTTTCTTACTCTCATGTTAGCCCACACTCAGCATTTAGCAACTTCTTAAACACTGTACCTAAATTCTTCTTTCCAGCTTGTATGTTTCCCAGTGTCTAGTCTAGGTAAGCAAGTCTTGCATCTCATCTCTTTTTGGAGGCACCTTTTTCCTTAGACTTCAGGTGAGTTCATTTCCCTGTGACCTCATTTCTTGTTCAGGGAAAAAATTATATTTTGTAGATTATTGGCCTTTTTCTTATTGTAAAGACTAGAATGACATTCTTTTCAGTTTTCTATATCCAAAGCAGAAGCCAGAAGTCTTGCCTTCATTCTTGAAAAACATTTTTGATGGGTATAGAGTTCTAGGCTGGCCAGTTTTTGGTCCATCATACTTTAAAGATGTTGATCTATTGTCCTCAGGCCTGATGGTTTCTGATATAAATTTTGCTTTCATTCTTTGGTTCCTTTCTAAATATAATGTGTCTTTTTTCCCTGTTGGTGGTTTTAAGATTTTCTTTTTATCACTGATACTCTACAATTCAATTTTGGTATATTTTGGTGTAGTTTTCTTCATCTTTATTTTGTTTGACTTTGTTGACTTTCTTGGATCTCTCAATTTTTACTTTTCATCAAATTTTGAAAATCATCTACCTTTATTTATTTGCTTCCTTTTTTTCTGTTTCTCCTTCTCTTTTTGGGATTCTGATTACATGTATATTAATCACTTGGCATTTTCACACATCTCTGATGTTCCTTTTTTTTCTGTTATTTCTTTTAGTCATATTTTTCTGAGTCTCATTTTGTATAGTTTCTACTACTGTGTCTTTTAATTCCCTAATCATTTCTTCTGCAGTATCTAATCTGCTCATACCCTCATTCAGTGAATTTCTGGTTTTATATTTTCTTCATTTTCACTCTAGAAGTCTCTAATACTCTTATCATGTTCATGATTTCCTTTGTTAAAAAAACATATACAGTATATCTGAAATAGTGGATTTAATACTATTTGAAAGTGTTAAATAGTGTCTGATAATTCTCTCAACGTGTCATTTCTGTGTCTATTTATACTTACTGATTTATGTCCTGGTTTTTAGTTCTGTTTCCCTGTTTCTTTGCATGAATAGTTTCTTTAATAGATACTAGACATTGTGACACTACGCAGTATTTTTTTAAATATTGTTGGACTTTGTTCTGGAAAACAGTTAAGTCACTTAGATTCAGTTTATTTCTTTCAAAGCTTGTTTTTAAGCTTTTTTGGGGCATAATCAGAGCCCCCCACCACCACCACTGCCAAGGCAATATCCTTCCAAACACTAGTAGGTTCTTCTTATATTTGGAGGCCTTTCTATTCTGGCTGATTGGAACACAGATTCTTACCAACCCCATGTTAACTCCAGATACTATTGCCTGTATTTCCTTTTTTCTTTACACTTCTTTCCCCAGCCTCTGGTACTTTCCTCCCATGTATATTCAGATCAGTCCTTAGACAAACAATTAAGAGAAACCCCCTGCAGATCTCTGAAGCTAATATGTAGTTCCTTTCTCTGAGTACCCCTGTCCCTTGCTAAATTCTAGCTATCTTGGCCTTCCTGAACTTCTACCTCTGTCTCTACTGCTCAGCCTTTGCATTGAGGCCTGGGAAGGTTCTGTGTGCAGTTAGCTTGGACAGTTGTAAGTTTCACTTCATTTGTTTCCCTTTCTCAGGAATCAGTCTTAGGTTGTTTCAATTGTCTGAAAATGGTTGTTTCTTGTATATTGTCTATGTGTGTAGTTGTTTAAGGTGTGAGGGCAACTAACAGTCCCTGTTAGTACACCATGGCCAGAAATCAAAGTCTCCTAGAGCCTATTCCATGTTATATTGCAATTCAGAACTTTGGTTTAATCCAAACATCTGCCTTTTCTACTTTTATTTCTGAGATGCTGGGGGCTGCTGGAGGAAATCACATAAATATGAGCAATGGCGACATTATATTTTTACGGTTCTCAATTTCAGCTGCCTTCTCAGCACGATTTCCCATTACAGCTATTTCAAATGTTTGCCAATCTCTTCAAGTCCCCAGTCCCAACATCTAGAATCTTTCTCTAAGCAAATTAACCTCTTTTGTATGTTATAGAGGAGATTAAGGGTATCTTAATGGAAATTCCTCAAATCTCCCATCAGTATTCCTAAAAACACATCTATTTCCATTTCTATTTCTTCTTCCAATCTTTTAGGGAGATGTGTTCTTTGCTTATTCAAACCAAGTCCTTCCTCTGTACTCATTACATATTTCCTTTACTCTTTTCTGCGAATTTGATGATAGATTGCTTCTTTTCTATGCTGTTTTCCTTTTACTTTTTTACGTTTTTGCACCTTTATTATTTTTTCTTATAACAGGATTATTGCAAAAGATTAAAACTCTGTGGAAGAGTGAAATCCATTCTCCACACATATCAAAAATTAATAATGTATTTTAAAGTCAGCTATTGCTATTGTTTTCTACTTCTGTGTAGTGGTCTCTTGAAGAACATCCTCCATAACCTTATGAATGTAGCTGATAGAGGCCACTGTGCAGACAACTGTTGTCCTTTGAGTAACACTTCCAGTTCCTCAGTGCAGACCTCAGCCAAGTGTTCTTACTCCTTTGCTCAGAATCTTCCAAAGTCTTCCTGAAGTCTTTTGGCAGCGTGAAAGGCAAAATTCTAAAAGTGGTTTAGAAAACCCAATGTGATCTGGCCCTTCCTATCTCTCTTCTCCTACTGCCTCCGCTTCATTTCATCCTAGCTTCACTGCATCTTTATGTCCCATATATAAGAAACACATTCTGGGTATTTGCCTGTGCTGGTCTCTCAGTCTGGGAATCCTCTTTCCCAGATATCTATATGGCTTGTTTTTTTACTTGTTTCATGTGCCTCCTCAAAACTCATCTTACCAGGACTTTGTTGACTTCTTTGCATAAAATAGCAGTACTCCTATTCTTCCCCTGCACTCCTGGCAATATTTCACTTTGTAGTCCTTAACATCAACGACATGATGTTTATTTGGTTATTGATTGTTTTTCCCCCCTGGACTGCAAGCTCCATGAATGCAAGGATGTTTGTGTATTTGTTTCACTGTTGTATCAAAGGCACCTTGAATAACTGCCATGAAGGGAGAACTCAGAAAACTTTTGTTGGATAAATACTTTGTATCCCTTGTCCATCTGCATTCCATGGTTTCCTGGAGTACAGACACTTGTGTGCTGAGTCTCAAGTTGTTTCTATGATCAGCTGAAAGCTCTGCTGCAGCAGTCCCCCTCCACAAATCCTAGAATTCTTATTTTCAGCTCTGTTTAGCCTATATTCACTACTTCCTTGAGGTAATTTTATTTCAGAAACTTTCCTGATATTGGTCTTGGTGGGGCAGCTCTGATCCATCTCACTAGGTCTCTATATCTCAAAGAGCAGATCTGAAACTTGGGCAATTGATGACTTAACATAGGGCCATTTTTGGTTTACCAGGAAATAATAACCTTAACTGAATTACAGAAAGCTCCATATTTGCCTAATGGACACTTAAGCAACCCCCAAATGAAAGTAGATGTCAATTTTTAAAAAACCCTGTATCTGCTACACATATACATATGTAAATATTTAATTGGGATTATAATTATTGACTACTCTTCATTCAACCTGCTTTCCTTTCTTAACAATCTATTATTATCATTTCCCTATGTCGGTATGTAAATTGATTTAGTATTTTTAATGTTTGCAGAGCTGCTATTTTATTTTTAAACTTTCTCATGGATTTCAATTTATGACTCTTTTAGCATCACTGAAAGATACAACCTTGTACATACACCTTTAAACTGTTATTTCCTGAAGAAATTATTAGAAGTGGATTCTCTTGACCAATATGAACATATGAACATTTAAAACTTAAAATTTAGTTTTAGTGCCACATTATCTCCAGAAAACTGTGTCAATTTATGTCTGTACCAATAATGTAAAATACTTCATAGTTTCCCATATTCTTATCATCACTGGGCATTCTTGTTTTTCAATCTTTTTTGACCTAATAGGGAAGATGTGACACCAATTAATAATTCCCCTTCCCAATTCCTTGCTTAAATTTGAACATCCTTCTAGTCCTTATGTTATATATATTTTTTGTGTTTTCTTAGTTAAGTTACATAAAAAGATAGTCTTTATATCCATTGGATCCTCACACTCACCTTTTTTCTACATTTACCTCTGAAATCTAAGCTCCTTCCTTACTTTTCTATGGAATCTGCTCAGACAAAAGTCACCAATTGTACCTAAATTGCCACACCCAATTTGCTATTGTCAGGTCCCATATTATTTGATCTCTTCTGCACTGAAAACCACTTAACTCTCTTATGGAAATAATTTTATCCTTTGACTTTTACAGCATATTCACTTCCTGGACTCCTTTGCCATTTTTGTTTCCTCCATATGTCCTTTACACACACAACTTTATCTTCATCCATAGCTGCAACATCTGCCCATCTGTAGCTAATCCTGCAACCTGAATCTCTAGGGTAAATTTCTCTCTTGAACTCCAGATACATGGAAAGCTGAATAGTCTTTGTGGATATACCAAGGAATCTGAAAGAACATATGGAAAACTGAACTCATTGTTTTCTCTCACCTGTATTTGATTCGGATTTCTAAATGGCACCTGAAAGTGTTTGTTTTATCTATTGAATTCTAGACTGGTTTCCTTCTACTAGACCAGTGATACTCAGTTGAGAGAATGGAGGATATGAAGGTCCATAGTCTGTCCGACTATTAAGAAGGTCATACCTCTAAATTAGAAGTCACTTCTGGAATTTCTTACCCCTATGATAAATGGCAATAGGAAATAGTGTGGAGAACTAATGTCTTGGATAGTAAGTACTTAAAGGAAGGACTGTGTGTTACCTATCTTTTGAAACTAGGAGAGTATCTGGAGCATATGAAGTAGCCAATATGTGATTATTAAATTAATTTGAATTCACTATTGATTGAACATTATTTGGTTGAATGGTAGAAGGAACATTTGCCATAGATAATCCTAACTACAAACCATAGGACACTGAAAGTTTTTTATGAAATTGAAATTTTCTTGCTAAATTGGGTGACTGTAGGACAAAAATGTTAAAATTTAGAAAAAAGTCCATTTCTGTTAGTTTATATTATTTTACTTTGTCAAAGAATCAAATTTATTGGCAGATTTAACTTGTAGATATGTTAACTTTATTATTTGGCATGCAAAAATATGTCATGTTTTTGACCCCAGTGTTTCTGCTTCCTTTTTATACACTGTTGATTCTTTTATTGAATGCCCTGGAAGGTTCTGCCAGCTTTAAACCCAGGAGGCTGGCACCCCATCTGTTTAACTGGAAACCATCTAATCCAAACAGACACTTCTCTTCTTAGGAGGTATTTCCAATGCTTTGTGAAACCAAAACTTTTCGCTCTGTGATGCACATGTATTTCTCAATCTCACAATGTGTTGAACACATTGAGGTAAATGCCCAGATGTCCTTGCTACTGTGGAGTTTGGCTAAATTCTGGCCAAGCCTCAACAATAGAATTCTAGAAAGGAGCAAGTCACCCAAAAAGAAAGGGTCTATCTAGGAATCTAATTTGATCCAAATCCACAATATCGCTCATATCTTACTGTGAAGCTAAAGGGAATCTTACAGGTTTGGCTCATTGATATGAGAGGCTATAATATGAGAATAGCCCATACTTGTTCCAGAACCTTTGGCTCTTAAATGTAGTACTCATGATCAAGAATGAACTGGTAGAATAATATAGAACTAGGTTGATTTTTTTAGAATTATAGTTACATTGCATATTTTCCTTGCCATGGGAAACTTCTGATGGAACTTCTCTTTTAAAATTAAAGATACTTCATTATCTACTAATATCTATACAGACTACCAAAAATTATCTGATTGCACAGAGATTTTGATTATTGCATTTAATACTTCCATTTTTATAAAAATATATTACCTCTGGTATCTGATACTACTTTATTATTTTAGACTGAATATTATGTGCCAAAATACACTGTAGCTTAATGCTACTTGTGTGGTTCCTTTGGAAGTCTGCTACTACTCAGTTCAGTTCCTTGGTTTGTGGCTTGCTACTGGAGAAGAGGACAGTATTTAGTCATTGCTCGTTTCATAGATATATGACTTTTACTACTGTTGTTGAGGCATGCTTGCTTCCTGTCCATCTTTATTGCTCCCAGTATTGCATTAATCTTCCTCTCTGCCAGAGAATCACTGGCTTATGTAAATGGAAAGGAAGAGTCCAAAAATAATATCCTAATCCTTTGCTCCCTTATTTTTCTTAATGCATTGATATCCTTCTATTCTTCCATAGTCTTCATTTTATGTAATTCTGTCTAATAGGTCTTTCAATGTGTGTTTCAGCCAATACTTCATTTTGTCCTTTTCCTTAATATTGTCACCTTAAAAATTATTTTTCAAATGTCTTGATTTTCACTGTTCTTCTCCCAATCTCCTTTTCTGTGATAGTTATTATTTCTCTATGGCCTTCAGTGTTTTAACCATTGAATGGTATACGTAAGATTCCCTGGAGGCCAAACAGATAAGTTTTTATTTCTAAAAACACTTATTTTAATAAGTGAGGTCTGTGAATTTCCAGCTCTTACCGTCTTTTTGTCCTTTGACTCAAGTGTGACCTGAACGTCACATTAGTTTAGGTAACTTGCTTTACCGTCTGGAATTCCCAAATCTGTGAAGAGATCAAGAGGACGTATGAATACCAACGTGAAGAGCACCGCCGGGTCAGCAAGCCATAAGCACTCGGCTGGTTCTTAGTAGAGGCGCGGCAGTTGGAGCGAAGTAGACAATTCATGTAGACTTTCCTCCTCCCCCCATCACTACACTGCCAGAAGTTTGATGCCTTATAATACAGGCTCTCTAACATCTGACTGTGTCCACCATGGGTTATACCTAAAGTCCAAGCTGCTCTTGTCTCTTGTCTCATGGTACAATGAATTTTTAAAATATAGGTCTTAACCAACTCTCGTAACTTTTATCCATGGTGAAATTCAATTTATTAGGTGGAAAATAACTTGAATAATAAAGAATTGGGAAGAATTAAGTATGTGCATTAGTATACTAATAGTCTGTCTCTTCCTCTCACTCTCTCTTTCTAGCATACATATTCATACACAGCCAGAATAATCAGGGTATCTCCAAATATCTGACTTACTCATTCTTCTCCTTCAACAGTGGAACACCTTTGTTTTCCCAGCACTGTTTATGCAGTGGGCACAAAATGATAAATATAACCAAGAATAGAGGCATCTGTCTGTATCCAAATTTTCTTTAAATTAAAAAAAATTCATCAGCATGATTTAAAATATTTCATCTCATCCATTCTTATGTTTAAGAGAATTAAATAGACAGTATGAAAACAGGGACCTTGCATAGAAAGCAAACCCAAATACTTTACTTTAATAAAACTCCAAAATATAATTGATTAAAAACGAGTAAAAGAATCCACCATGGTTTCTTGATCCAAAGAAAACAGTAAATATCTGTGTTTTTTTTATTATTGTGCTTTAAAATGAAACCCAAACTTTTTTAAATCAGAAAGTTTAGAAACTTTATTTTCTTCATTAATTAAAGGATTAATCTTTTTTTTGGTAAGATATTTAAAAATCCTAATTATAAGAAAAGGAATTAAGACTTACTGAATTTAATGCCTACTTATTCTACTAAAATAGTTTTATGTGGGTGTACAAGTTTGGAAAGTTTTGGAACTGCATGACATAGTTTGAAGCAGCTGACATCTTGAATAACTGTTTCAAAGGTGTAGATGAGATTGTAATTCACAATAAAAGATGCAGAGATGAATATTCTAGATTATGAACCTCTAAACTCTACATCTTCCTTAAAATATCCCTCTGCATTTAAAATACTTTCATCATGTAAGAAAATGGTCTTATATGACCACTTCAACCTCTGAACACTTTTATATACTTTCATAGAACCCAGTATTGTTTTCAAGACACATATCACATTTTCTTAATTACATACCGGTATACTGACTAGATTAATACCTAATTTCCCCATCAAACTATTAACTCAGGGGAGGAACCAAATCTGTCACTTAAATAAATGTTGATCTTCAGGTCTAACATAATGCATAACATCTAGTAGGTTTTATATCAATATTTATTGAATGATGAAACTTAACAGGTCTTGTTTGTTATAACATGCATTAGACATTGATGGCAAATGGCTGATTTTCTAAAACTTAGGATTTGTTTGCAGCCTTTCAGTTGCTGGGGAAATTACTGGCAGCATTAAGATTTCCTTTTACCAACTTATGTCACCTCAATCATTAATCATTTAATCATTCATTCAACAGTGAATTCTTTTGAGTGCTTATTATGTGCCAGGCACTGTTTTAGGAGCTGGGGATAGTTTTGAACAAAAGACAGGTGCCTACTCCCCAGGCAAGGGAAACAAAAGCAAAAATGAACAAATGGGACTGTATCAAACTAAAAAGCTTCTGTACAGCAAAGGATACCATCAGTAGAACAAAAAGTCATCCTACAGCATGGGAGAATATATTCATAAATGACATATCCGATAAGGGGTTGACATCCAAATTATATAAAGAGCTCACACACCTCAACAAACAAAAAACAAGCCAATTAAAAAATGGGCAGAGGAGCTGAACAGACACTTCTCCAAAGAAGAAATTCAGATGGCCCACAGGCACATGAAAAGATGCTCCACATCACTAGTCATCAGAGAAATGCAAATTAAAACCACAATGAGATATCACCTCACACCAGTTAGGATGGCTGCCATCCAAAACACAAACAACAACAAATGTTGGCCAGGATGTGGAGAAAGGGGAACACTCCCGCACTGCTGGTGGGAATGTAAATTAGTTCAACCATTGTGGAAATCAGTATGGAGTTTCCTCAAAAAAACTCAAAATAGAAATACCATTTGACCCAGGAATCCCACTCCTAGGAATTTACCTTAAGAATGCAGCAGCCCAGTTTGAAAAGGACATATGCACCCCTATGTTTATTGCAGCACTATTTACAATAGCCAAGAAATGGAAGCAATCTAAGTGTCCATCAGTAGATGAATGGATAAAGAAGAGGTGGTACATATACACAATGGAATATTATTCAGCCATAAGAAGAAAACAAATCCTACCATTTGCAGAAACATGGCTGGAGCTAGAGGGTATTATGCTCAGTGAAATAAGCCAGGCAGAGAAAGACAAGTATCAAATGATTTCACTCATCTGTGGAGTATAAGAACAAAGCAAAAACTGAAGGAACAAAACAGCAGCAGGCTCACAGAACCCAATAATGGACTAACAGTTACCTAAGGGAAAGGGACTGGGGAGGATGGGTGGGAAGGGAGAGACAAGGGGGAAAATGGGTCATTACGATTAGCACACATAATGTGGGCAGTGTGGGGCACGGGGAAGGCAGTATAACACAGAGAAGACAAGTAGTGATTCTATAGCATCTTACTACACTGATGGACAGTGACTGCAATGGGGCATGTGGTGGGGACTTGATAATAGGGGAAGTCTAGTAACCATAATGTTGCTCATGTAATTGTATATTAATAATAGCAAAAGAAAAAAGAAAAAACGAAAAAGAAAAAGACAGGTGCCTGACTTGGAGGAATTTACATTCTGTGGATAGTAAGATTTCATGGATTGATTTAAACCCTACCATATAGCAAGACTTTATTACATGGTTTAAGTATATTTTAGTTACCTTAATTTTAATAAGGCTTATTGCCCAAAATAAGTACATATTTTCCTAACTGTTCACACCCAACACCACCATGTGCCTCTAAGGTCATCCTCCAGAAGACTTACCCTCCCCTCTTCATCCTCTCAGTTAGCCCAGGCCCAAGGAAGAAGCCCCCACACTTTACATGCCATCTCAGGACTGTGTTTTGGAAAACCCTACAGTGTAAGGATTTTTCTGCACCCTTGTTCAGTGCTCTTTCAGACTTGGTTTCTGTTTTTTGTTTACTCTGCAGTTATCTTCACTCTGCACCTCAGGCTACTGGCAGAAATAAGCATCACTTAAAAAGTAATTTAGGAAATAAGTATACTTCCCCTAGGGTGCAAATAAAAGGAAAAGTTGTGGTAAATAGCTAATGTAAGCAAAAGGTGCCTTGGGGGAACCCTAAGAGTCACTTATTTCAAACCAGCAATAACTTCTGGTGCTATTGGTCTGAGGCAACAGCCGTCAACATTGTTTAAAAAAGCTCCCTTATGGTGTTCTCATTAATTAACTGCACTGTTTGTTGATTCTAGATTGATTCAGTTTGTTCTCCGGAGAGTGTTTTTGGAACCTCAGCAATGCCTTGATGCAGAATTTCATCTTCAGGCCCTAAATTCCCAGGATGGGGGTTTACTGGGACATATAGAAGATGAAGTGAAAAAGAGAATTTGCTAGATAAAAAATTATAATCAAAATATTTTAAATTCAGATGTAATTTTTGAAGATTTTCCCCACAGAGCAAAAAAATTACCTGAAGCAAAGTTTGACTGACAGGCAGGTTTAACAAACACAAGACAAATGGCATGCAAAACAGATAGGGAAGTATTTGTTGCTAATTACTTGAGAAAGCATTTTAATTAAGTTGTTTGCCAATTAATGCCTCATTTTTAACATTCCATAAATATTTAAACATGTTTCATAAACTTTCTTCTTATGGAGACATTTGCAAACATTATTATAGAGTTTCTCTGGGAATCTCATAAGAGAGTGCACAATTTAGAAGATTCTACTTGCTATTTGAATAAGTAAATAAATAAATAGTTTCTTGTTTATCTTGGTAGCTATTATACTTTAAAATACTCTATCTGAATTCTTCCACATTCTGCCATGAATTGAATAAATTCAGTCTACATATTATTTTGATCTGCCATAAATATTGAAATTAACAGAACATAGAGGGTACTGTTTAATTGCAATCTTTTAGTCAAATGCAAGAGAATGATTGTTGAATAATTAAAAGAAATTCAACAAATAGCAATTATTAATGTTTCAATCATCCTCAACCTAAACCATCCAAAATGCAACCTACCCAACTAAAATAAAATGAAAGGCAATACACACAAATAAAATGGAATGGTTTATGTATTACCAAATTGGGTCTTAATATGTAATATAAGCTATCATAAATTTAACCAAAAATATCCCAAACATTTGGCTTTTCTCTTTCCCTGTTTACACTTTCATTAGAACAATCATGCTTATGCTTGTTTCCTACTATAGATGACTTTCATGAAATTAAGGGATGAAATAGATTATGTTTAGAATTTAGCCAGAGATGAAAGATACTCACTCCTTCATCAGTATTTTCTTATCTAACAGAAATACTGGTGTTAGTGTTCTTAGAACCAATTTCAACATTGCAGAGGGGTTTCCCCATACTTCCAAAAAAGCAATTCTCTGGACACCAGCTGGATGTTCTCAATTCTGACACCGTCTACCTGGAGATAACCTCAGATTCCACAGGTTAAGAGTTCAGTCTTACAACTTCCCACCCCTCCCCACTTCAGACACCCAGTTTATTACCCATGCTTCTAACCAACAGGCTGCAGATTGGAGGTTCCAACAACTCCCTCCAACTCAGGACACCAATTGCAAGTGCAGGTTGTTACCTGTGCTTCTGACTGACTGGCTATAACTCAGAGGTTCCCACAACCCCCTCCTTGGGTTTGATTAAGAAACTTTTTACTAGATTACCATTTTATTATAAAATGATATAAGTCAGGAACAGCCAGATGGAAGAGATGCAGATAGCAAGGTGTATATGAAGCATGTGGCACTTCCCTGACCTCTCCAGGGGTGCCACTGTCCCAGATCTCTTCATGTTCACCAATGAGGAAGCTCTCCAACCCTGTCCTCTTGGGTTTTTGTGGAGGCTTCATTACATAGGCATGATTGATTAAATCATTGGCCACTGGTGATGGATTCAACCTCCAGGGCCTCTCCTCTTCCCACAGGTCTGGGGTTGGGATTGAAAGTCCCAGCTCTCTAATCACATGGCTGGTTCTCCTGGCAACCAGCTCCATCCTTAGGTGGGGTCCAAAAGACACCTACTTAACATAACAATAGACATCCTGTCACTTTCAACATTTAGGAAATTCCACGGATTTTAGGAGCTGTGAGCCAGGAACTGTGGATGAAGACCAAATCTATATGAGAACTATCTGAATGACCAAATATATATTTCTTATAAATCACCATATCACAATTGACCATGTAGTAAATCACCAAAAGGGAAGGTCTGACTTATCTAGAACACTCACCATTGACACATTGCTAACAGGCCTGCTGCATAACATGTTAGCAGAAACAAGGGAAAGATCCCATTACATTTGTGCCTTATTTGATGGAAATCAGAAGTGAAGAAAAGGAGCTTTGAGTGGGGCTTCCTAATCTTTAAACATTTGATCCTTCAGGGGCCATGGGAGTATGTAAGACTAGTTGAGCTGGGGTGGTTAATGGAGCACTTGCTGGGTAGCTTGCATTTACATGAACACCCAGGGACAGTGCATAGCACCAAAGGCCATGACAAGGGCATCCATCCTACCTGTACCCCAACAATAGAGCACTGTCCAAGCATGAGGAAAGCCAAGTTAGATCGGTCCCAAATGGAAGAGTTGGACAGAAATAACAAAAGACATGCTTCTATGCTATGGAAATTATGCTAACTTAACTATGACCCCTGAGAATGGCTGCCCTGGCTTTCTGCCTGGAGGCACCCTCCTGAGTGGTGTGCATCCCACTCAGGCAGGGATCCCACAGGGACTGGCTAGGTCACGACAGAAGAGGTTGCAGTTTGGAGAAGCTCAAGCAGCTGGCATCTGTGGAACAGAGAAACCAGGGGTAGCAGGGGCTGGGCCACAGGGAAAGTGCTCCAGAGCTTCACAGGCTCCTGTGTGTGGTTCCTGAACACTAGTCAAGCACATTTTGGACCAGTATCTGCTGGCAGAGCAAAAGATGACAGGAGCTGTACGGGTAACAGTCTCGAGAGCTCCCACAGTGCTCTAAGAAGCTGGAGGACAGAACAGCCTGGATGGGCTGTCAGATCTCATGAAGAGGCTTTGAGGTGCAGAATAAACTAAAACTTATTTTAGGAAGATAGTAGTGGGCTTTTAAAATAACCATGTGCAATGACATAGTTTTATCCTCCTTTGTGACTAGTTAATAGAATCTGAATATTCTGAAATTTCTATTATGATCTTTTTCACCTTAACTCTGAATTATGTAGACTTACTTTAGATTCCAAATACATGGATTTGAGAAATATATTTTCACTGCAGATTTCTAGTTTGTTAGAATTTCTCAACATCCTTTTGCAGCCTAATATATGGTCAATTTTTGTGATTATTCCAACTCTGCTTCAAAAAAAAAAGTGTTATCTCTCTGTTTGGAATGCAGCAGTGTCTTTGTACTACTCCATTAGATTAAATTTGTTAATTAGACTGTTGAATTATATACCCTTACTGATTTTGGCTCTGGATGTATGTTAAAATCTACCATGATAATTGTAGATTTGCTGATACTTCCATATTATTTTGATAATTTTTGCTTTGTATATAAGAAACAAGGTTGCAGTGATGACGGTTATGATTATCGTATTTTCTTGGGAAAATATTTCTTTTATCACATTAAATTCTACTATTTCTGATATTATTAACTCACCATTTCCTTTTGTCTAATATTTCCCTGTATATCTCATTCTATCACTTTTCTTTCAAATGTCCATGTGTTTGTTTATTTAATGCATATTTTAAAAATTTACAGCTGGATTTGAGTTTCTTTTTCATATTTCTGTCTCAGTCTGTGGTCCTAACAGGTATTTACTGGTATCTTTTTATTTTATTTTGTTTTTTATTTTTATTTTGGTATCACTAATGTACAATTACATGAGCAACATTACGGTTACTAGACTCCCCCTATTATCACGTCCCCATCACAGACCCCATTACAATCACTGTCCATCAGCGTAGTAAGATGCTGTAGAATCACTAATTGTCTTCTCTGTGTTGTACTGCCTTCCCCATATCCCCCACACACATTATGGGTGCTAATCGTAATGCCCCTTTTTCCCCCTTGTCCCTCCCTTCCCACCCATCCTCCCCAGTCCCTTTCCCTTTGGTAACTGTTAGTCCATTCTTGGGTTGTGTGAGTCTGCTGCTGTTATGTTCCTGCAGTTTTTGCTTTGTTCTTATACTCCACAGATGAGTGAAATCATTTGATACTTGTCTTTCTCTGCCTGGTACTCGTATCTTTTATTAAGTTTTCTATTAACCATAGTTTTTGTTTCCTTTTTTCTGCCTTTTATCAGACCTATGGAATTTCATGTATTTTATTATTTTCCTCTTCTAGAAAGCTTCCTTCTCTTTAGAAGCTATGCATTACACTTTCAGCCTCCAGTGGTCACCTTTAAATTCCAATATGCATGCTAAGGGCAGTCTAAAGTCGATCAACATTTCTACTCTCTTTTTATGTAATTATTTCATATTCCACTTCTGATAATATATTAGATTATTTTTGATTACTTTATCTTTAACACATCCCCATTACTCCTGCTCCCCCAAATTAATGAGCTTCCTTTCATTTCCCAAGTTTCTAGTGACATACTTTTTTTTTTGTTTCCCTAATTTTTCTGGTGAGGACTTGCAGTATTAAGTTAAATAGAAACTGTGAGAGTGAGCATCCTTGCCTTGTTCCTAATTTTAGTGAAAAGCTTTAGTCATTTGCTGCTGAGTATATTAACTGTGGGTTTTGCATGTATGGTCTTTATTTTGTTGAGGTAATTTCTCTGTATTCCCAGTTTCTTGGGAGTTTTTTGTCATGAAAGGATGTTGAATTTTGTGAAATGCTTTTTCTACATCTATTGAGATGACCATGAGATTTTTATCCTTCATTCTGTTAATGTGGTGTATGACATTAATTGATTTGCATATATTGAATCATTTTTGAATTGTACAGCTAAAGTCCACTTGGTCATGTTGAATGGTCTTTTTAACATACTGTTGAATTTGGTTTGCTAGTATTTTGTTGAGGATTTTTGCATCTATGTTCATCAATGGTTTTTGTTTATACTTTTTTTTCCTTGATTTGTCTTTGTCTGGCTTTTGTGTCAGGGTAATGCTGGCTTATAAAATGACTATGGAAGAGTTCTGTCCTCTACAAATTATTGGAATAGTTTGAGAAGTATGGGCATTAATTCTTCTTGAATATTTGGTAGAATTTACCAGTAAGGCTATCTGGTTCTGAGATTTTCTTTTTGGGGAGGTGATTTGATTTAATCACCTTATTAGGTATATATGTCTTCTGACTTTCTATTTTCATAATTCAGTCTTGGTAGGTTATATGTTTCTGGGAACTTATCCATTTCTTTTAGGTTACCTGGTTTGTTGGTATATAATTGTTCATGATAGTCTCTTATGATCCTTTTACTTCTATGGCATTAGTTGTGATATCTCTTCTTCCATTTCTGATTTCATTTATTTGAGTCTTCTTTTTTTTCCTAAGTCTAAAGGTTTTTTGATTTTTTTTCCAGAAAACCAACTCTTAGTTTTATTGATTTTTCTTTTGTTTTTTCTATTATCTGTTTTGTTTCATTCTGCTCTAAATTTTATTATTTTCTCTGCCAGCTTTGAATTTAGATTGTTCATTTTTTCTAGTCCTGTGAGGTTTGCTACTTCAACTTAGTCTACTTATTTGAGACCTTCTTTTTTAATGCATGTGTTTAACACAATAAACTTCCCTCTTAAGCACTGTGTTAACTGCATCCCACAAGTTATGGCCTGTTGTGATTTTGTCTTTATTTGTCTGGAGATATTTTCTAATTTTCTAATTGATTTATTCTTTCATGCATAGGTAATTCAAAAATGTATAATTTACAAATATTTGTGAATATTCCAGTTTTCCTTCTACTATTGATTTCTAGCTTCATTTCACTGTGGTTGGAAAAGATACTGATTTTGATCTTCTTAAATTTGTTTAGGCTTTTTTTGTAGCCTAATATGTGATATATCCTAGAGAATGTCCATGTGCACTTGAGAAAAATGTATATTCTGTTGTTGTTAGGTTGGATGTTCTGTATATGTGTGTTAGGTCCATTTGATCTACAGTGCTGTTAAAATTAGCTGCTTCTCTGTATATTTTCTGTCTTGTTGTTCTCTTTGTGGTTGAAATTGGGGTTTTGAGGTCCCCTACCAGTACCATATTGCTGTCTGTTTCTCCTTTCAGTTCTGTGAATGTTTTCTTTGTACATTTAAGTGCTCTGATATTAGGTGCATATATATTTAGAATTGTTATATCTTCCTGGTGGATTAATACTTTCATCATAGTTTTTTGTCATAGTCATAGTTTTTAATTTAAAGTCTACTTGATATACTATAGCCATGTTTACTCTATTTTGATTACCATTTGCATGGAATATCTTTTTCCATCCCTTTATTTATAGTCTTTGTATGTCCCTAAATCTAAAGCAATCCTGTAGACGATATAGAGTTTGATCTTGCTTTTTATCCACTCAGCTACTCTATATTTTAATTGAGGAGTTTAATCCATTTACATTTAAAGTAATTATTAATAAGAGAGGATTTACTATTGCCATTTCATTGTTTTCTGTTTGTTTTATAGTTATTTTGTGTCTCTGTTACTCTTTTGCTGTCTTCCTTTGTTTCTTTTTTTGGGGGAAGGAATAATTGATATGCTTTGATTACTTTCTTCTTTTCTTTTGTGTAACATCTGTGTTTTCTTTGTGCTTACCTTGGGCTTACATAAAATACTTTATAATTATAATGGTTTATTTTAAGCTGGTGAAAAAATTAACTTTAATCACATATAAAAACTGTATATTTTATTTTTCCTTCCCTACACTTTATATTATTTATGTCACATTCTATATTTTATTCTATATTGTGAATCCATTGACCTATTTTTATAGTTATTTTTAATACTTTCAAAATCTTTTATACTAAAATTAGAAGTGAGCTACCTATCACTGTTACATTAATACAATATTCTGTATTTGTCTATGTATTTGCCTTTACGGATGAATTTTATACTTTTTTATGCTATTATGTTGCTGTTTAACATGTTTTTGTTCCAAGTTGAAGAACTCGTTTCAGCATTTCTTGCAAGACAGGTCTAATGATGATGGAATTCCTTGGGTTTTGTTTGTCTAGAACAGTCTTTATATCTTCTTCATTTTTGAGGGACAGTTTTGCTAGGTATAGCATTCTTGGTTGGCATTTTTTTCCCCTCAGCACTTTGAATGTATAATCCCTTTCCTTCTGGCCTGCCATGTTTCTCCTGAAAAATGCACTGACTGTCTTACAAGGATTCCCTTGTCTGTGACAAGTTGCTTTTCTCTTGCTGCTTTCAAACTTCATAAACTTCATTTTGTCTTTGACTTTTGAAAATTTGATTATAATATGTTTTATGTGGATTTTTCATCTTACTTGGATATTTTGGGCTTCCTGGATCTGGATGTCCATTTCCCTTCCTAGCTTTGGTATTCTTTCATCCATTATTTCTTTGAATAAGTTTTCTGATCCTTTCTCCTCCTTCAGGGACCCCATAATGCATACATCAGTCTGCTTGATGGTTCCATAACTCTTAACTTTCTTCACTCTTGTTTCTTTTTGCTCACCTAACTGAATAATATTCAGTGATCTATCTTCAAGTTTTCTGATCCCTTCTTCTGCTTTATCTAGTCTGTCATTGAACTCCTTTAGTGAGTTTTCCAGTTCAATTTTTGTATTCTTTAGTGCCATGATTTCTGTTTGCTACCTTTGTTTTATTTTCTCTGTTGAAATTCTTACTTTGTTCATGCATTTTTTCTTGATCTTAGTAAGCATCTCTATGATAGTTATTTTGAATTCTCTATCAAATAAATCATATATCTCCATTTCATTAAAGTTAGTTTCTAGCTATTGTTCTTTGTTTAAAACACATTTCCCTGTTTCTTCATTTTCCTTGACTCTCTGTGTTGGTGTCTGTGCATTAAACACAACAGTCACATTTCCCAACCTTTATGGACTGCCTCATACCAGAGAATACCCTCACCAATCAGCCAGGCCAGAGATTCTGGAGGCCTCTTAAACTTTCATGCTAGTCTAACCTGCTTTCTTTGTTCTTAGTGACTCCAAGGTAATTAGAGTATGTTGGGTCCTGTTACTATGCCAAGACAAATGAGACTGAAGAGAGTTCCTCAGGCAGCCTCCATAAAAGTTGTATCTTTAGGCACATATACAACTCCTTCCCTCCCCAGGAAGAAGCTGGGATATGGGATTTTTCACCTGTTTGCTCTGTACTTAACTAGTGGGGAGAAATATTGGTGACTAGTAGAGTGCCAGACCAAATCACCATCTTTGTTTTTATTGGCCCTCATGCAGCTAGAATATGCTAGGTCTGCTTAGTGCATCAAGACAAACAAGACAAATGTCAGTCCTTTGATCATCCCCTTGAAAATTTGGGGCAGTGGACACATGGCCCAACTCTTTCCCTCCCCAGGGAAAAGCTGGGACCTGGATTTATTGCCTACTTGCTGTGCTCTGAACCAGGGGGAGGAATTGTGGCAAGAACCTACCACATTTTGTTCTCCAGGGAACTAGTATGCCAAGCTTTGTGAACTCTTCAAGACAGGTGAGATACAAATTAGTCCCATAGGTAGAAGCTGGAAAAGTTATGATGATAGATGTGCAGTCCAGCTTCTTTGCTCCTCAAGGAGAAGCTGGTATCTGGGGATTCACTCTTGATAGTATGGCTATACCAAAGGTAGGGACTTTGACAAGAGGTTTTCTCTGTGTTTCCTACCAGTTACAGTGGCTGGATTTGCACTTACCTGGGTGTAGGAGTCTTCCAAGTATCTGTATTTCTCACAAAGGGAATTGACCCATGTATTGCTGTTGAGTCAGTGTGTCAGGGGGAAGGAGGAAAATCCAGGGCTTCCTGTTCTATTTCCTTGCTGATTGTTACTCAGGGCATTATTTCCTACTTTCATGATCACTTAGGTTTTTTCTAAATTGCAAAATTAATATATCTTTGTATTTGTTTAAATGTGGATAGTTTTGTTTCTGCATTATTAAGTCTGGATTTCTTCTTTATGGTTGTAGTTTTTTTTTAATTGATAGTATATACCATAAGTTGATGTTTTCTCATTGATTTTTGAAAAGACCCTGTGTACACTTCAAAATCTACATCCTCAGGTCTTTTATGAACTCACCAAAATTTTCTGAAATTTTGTCTTTGGGTTTTTGCATTTGTTAACAGTTGGTCTGGTTTATTCTTTAGGCAGTAATATAACTTTGAGGCTGCACTGTTATTTCTTTTCCAGCAGCACTTTTTCTCTCGTTTGTTTTAGTCCTTTGTTATTTTATCCTACCTGAAGGACAATCTTAAGTTTTTCCTGCTTGTTGCTGATTTGAATTTATGTAGTAGTTCACTTTTCACTGAAATATTACTGTTTTAACCTAGTTCTCTTTTTCCTTAGTGTACTCATATCATTTCATTTCATGTTTTACTTTCCTCTTTCTTCTCTGAGTCCCCATTTCATAAAGGCTATGTTTTCTTATATTCTACTGAGTTTCCAAATAATTTTGTGCTAGCTATAGTAATCAGTTTTGGAGGCCTCTTCCTCTGAGTGTTGCCATTCTTCCTGTTCTATTTTCAACCCCTTGCCTTCGGTTTATTTCATTTTATTTTATTTATTTTGTGTGTGTGTGTGTGTGTAAATGTTTTCTTTTCCACTCATACTGGAGATAGTTATACCGATCTGATCTTTACCAATAGGAAATGATTTCAATAAGATTTGCAGTGTTTTTATTCCCTGTCCATTTTGTGGTTCATTCAATCCAGCTTTCAGATCTGATATTGGAAAGTAGATTCATATGTCCAGCCTCTAGATCACCTAACTCCAACAGCCTTCACCATGCTTCCATCTAACACGGTTCTGTTGCCTTGAAAAGGGGCCTGGTATTCCATTCTGTTGGCTTTCATATTCTCAACAGACAGACCTTATGAATAGGCAGACCCTAAATTAAGCAGAAAGCCCTCCATCTCTTCCAGCTTTTGATCCCCCAGCACATAAAAGACTCAAACTCCAGTCGGTACCACTGCCTGGGTTCTTCTTTCTATTTCCATCTGTTTGTGGGGAATAAATTTCTTTGGGTTAAAACTAGACCACCTATGATGCCTATTCTTTCTTCTTGTATGATTATTTTAGAGAATTTGGCAATCTACTTTATTGTAGAAAAAGAAGTATTGAGGTCACAGGGGAAGTGGGCAGTTTTCAGGCTGACTTTCAAAGTGGCATCCACTCAGTAGCCATTCACTCCTGACTGGATCATACTTTGCATTTCCAAGTCCAAGATGCCAAAGACAGGAAGAATTGGAGCACTTTCTGCAGCCATATGGTGGGTTGCCTATTGCATTTTCTCAGTCTATACTTCCTAACATTATAGAGTATGGTTGCAGTCATTCTAATAGGGTTTGAAACATTAGGCTATTTCCCCAAAAATATGCTTCAGAGGTGTGGAAAATGGTCAGTGCTTCTGAGGGAAACTTTTTACACTTTATTTTGTCAAAAGTGAAAAAAAATAGTTGCAAAACTTGGGGAATCTTCTCTGATAGAAAAACACTGGTGTGTCCTTTTCCATGGGAGAGTGTGGATAAGGAGGACAGGAAAGGCTGTTTACATCTGCTATTCAAGAGAGCTACTGGGATGGGGGAGGCAGAGAGGCCTAGCACATTTCCTAATTTCATAACATTTTATGGACTTAGGCCATGGAAATATCTTGTAGTCTCTAAACTGCTTGTGCTCTCTCTGCAGGTCTTTGCACATGATCTGCTTTTGCCTAGAATACCTGTGCTCCTATTTATTATTCAGTTCTCCCTTAGATATTCCTTCCCCAGGAAGACATGCTCAACTCCCTTACCTTAACGGCTAGAATGAATGCCCCTTCACTTTGCTGCTAAAACATCTTGGCCTACTTCTATCTTAGTACTCATTTTCTTCAGTCGGTACTGCTTGGCATTACCATCTTAGAGGACAATCAAGTGCTATTAGTCATGGTATTCCTAGGTTCATGCAAGTGGCACATAGTAAATGTTCAACAAATATCGAATAAGTTAAAAGTGGGCAAACATGAATGAATGAGCTTTGGGTGGAATGAAGGAGATAGGGCAAGGACTCTCATTTTGCTATTTCTCAGTTGCCTGTGATCTTCCTATGTTAAAGAGATAGATATGTATTGTTCAGTCATTTTTTATCATATATCTGAATCAGTTTCCCATGTAGTTTATTAGAATGGCTGTAATTCACTACAGTCTTGGATCTACACCTGTGTGCTGAGATTTTACAAATAATGGAAGGTGCTCACTTAGAAACACCTCTATACCTGCCTACTTGAGATTCCAAATTTTTAGTTTTATTACCTGTGTTAAATATTGCCAAATAAGACTTCCCCTCTTGTTTTTCTGATGTGCAAATACCATTGATATGGGTTGTGAGCTTGATGTCCTGATTCTCTTGGGCAATAAGAGGGGAGAAGGAACAAAAATGTGTTAAACATCGTATGTCATCCTTTTCAATCATTAACAGCTGGACCAAGATATCATGTTTTTTGAAGAAAAGAGTATTGAGGTTCAGAGAAGCACAAAGTGATCTGGCTAATGTAACCTGGATTGAAAAGAATTTATTGAGATTCTGACCCCAATCTCACTACTATACTATTGGAGTTGTAACGTGACTGTTTACCTCTAGTTGACCAAAAAGCTCAACCCAATGCAGTGTCCCATAAGTAACATTTATTTTTTAAGATACTTATTGATCTGAACTGAGGTGAAGGATTCTTTGAGAGCATGAGTGCTTCTGGGAGGATAGGCCTAAAAGGAACAGCAGATATGACATTTAAGAAATGGAAGTGAAACAGAGAAGACAAGTAGTGACTCTATAGCATCTTACTATGCTGATGGACAGTGACTGTAATGGGGTACGTGGTGGGGACTTAATAATAGGAGGGAATGTAGTAACCACAATGTTGTTCATGTGATACCTAAGCATAAGATTGTATATAAATGATACCTTAATAAAAAAAAAAAAAGAAAGAAAGGAAAGGGAAGTGAAACATTTGGTCTCTGTTAAACCCAGCTGCCGAATCCAAAGAACACAGAAGCTAGCTGTGAGAGGCTGGCATGGGGAAGAACTAGGGCTAAACGGTATCATCATCTCCTGGGGCCAAGTTTTCTCTGCATGCCTTTGCAGTAGCCCAATTCTCCTTAGACGAGTACATTACAGGAGAATTAAAAAATAATAATAGTAAGTGATGAGTTTTTCACTCCTTTTGCACCCTGGGTTTACTATTCTGCCTAAAGAGGGTGGACTGGGTAAGTCACAAACATTTCTGAGCCTCAGTTCCTCACTCACGTGTGGAATGATAGACCTCTCTGCCATGACTGCCTCTGAAAGAGGGGAAAAGAATCAGCACAGGAAGTGTTCCCATAAAACGGAAGTGGGAAGCAGACTAGTGGCTCCTTAAAGGTGTCCACATCCCAGAACTGGCAGCGCTGTTACCTTCCCTGGCCAAGGAGACGTTGAAGATGTGATTAAGTTATGGATTTCTGGAAGGGTGATTGTCCAGGTGGGCTCACTGTAATCACAGGAGTCCTCCAAGGGAGAGAGAAAGGCCGGAGGGTCAGAGTTAAGAGAGGATCGTTGAACTGACAGCTCTGAAGAGGGAAAAGGTTGCCACAAGCCAAAGTGTGCAGGTGGCCTGTAGAAACTGGAAAAAGCAAATGGCAGGTTCTGCCCTGGACCTCCAGAAGGAACATGATCCTGCTGACACCCTGACATCAGGTGAGGAAGGCCCAGTTTTGTACCCAGGAGAATTATAAGGTGATGAATTTGTGTTGTTTTAAGCCGTTGAATTTGTGGTAAATTGTTACGGCAGCAGTAGGGCAAGGCATTAGGTATAGGCCCGAGGTGATTGAAAGGCGGAAGTTAAGTCCCCCACTAGAAGCTTTGGTGTTCGCAGCCCATTTGTTTTTTAGGAGGGGCTCCAGAAACATGCTAATTTGCATGGCTGCCTTAAAGCCTGTGTCTGCCAGCAGCTAGACAGCTGCCGGTGATTTCCTTCAGCTATTTATTGGCTGGAAGCTACCAAAAGACTCAATTAAAGCAGTTTCACTGAAAGCGAAAGTTGCCCGCAGTATCGCCTCTGCTTTGGTACACACAGGCCTGTTAGAACTCACCTCACGTGAATTTTCTGGGCTGAGCCAGCACTGGCTGCCAAATACCCAGGAGCCAATCACAACAAATGATGCTGTGGATTTATGGTCTCTGGAATACGTGGGTCTATCTGTACTCATAGGAACATGTTTGGAATTGTTATTAACAGGAATATGCTTCCACCATAAGTTTCGTTAAACCTTTCAGTGTACATCAGAGACCAATGATAATATCTGCCTCTCTTTTTACACTTTATTTTGTCAAAAACAAAAAACAAAAAAAGATTGTTTCTGCCAGTAGTTTTAGATTCCCAGAGCAGATTGGTTAGCATGAGGTGCTTGGAAGCCTGGATTCCCAAGGTGACTGAATACTTTCAGGCACACTTTGATCTGATGCAGAGAAAGAAGTGCTGGTTGCACATGGTCTGTGATTCTAGTGGTGACAGAGGGGGAGAATCACAGGATCCGATACCAAGATGGTTTCAAGGATTGACCCATTAACTGCAGGGACCTCGGATACACTTCAGAAGAGCAAGCGCCTTGGACATTTGGGAATATTATTGTACTAAATGCCTTCTTCCTATCTGAATTGTGAAAAAAACTGCCATGAATCATTCCTCATCAGCCACTACAATCAAGGAACCCAAAGAATCAGATGTAAGTAAGAGAGAAGAGACACAAAATAGTTTCTCAACACTTAGTGATGACAATGAAACCCTCTGTCCTCTTTTCAAAAGAAATATGTAATGACTCATAAAGTGGTTGATTTCTACGGAAATGTCAGTTTTGGCAATTACCACTGACCCTACCCTGTTGAGCAACTTATCAGACTGAAAATGATGAACTCCTTAGCCAAGGGAGGAAAAGTTATATCAGTTATTTATTCTTATATTTGACTAAATATTGTTTTTAGAGCTGCAGATAGCTTGGTTCAGGACAATGTTCCTACAGAAAGAGCAGCTATGTATTTACTCTTTTCATAATGAATGCTATATTGCTCTCTGAAAGTGCCATCAAAACTTGGTACACAATTTTGCATCGAAGAGACTAGAATTCTGTATCTCGCTTAGACAAAGCAATCAGGACTTTGTTTATAAGACATCATAATATTTCATCTTGTAGAATTTTTAAGGGAGGGAGAATTCAATGTACTGAATCAACTGAGAAGAATAAATACAAAAATTAACTCCTAGCACATCCTTTGTTCTGGGCCATTGATACATTGTGTTACAATTACCCCTGTTGAATCAGTTCTGAAAGAATTTCTTGCATAATGGCATTTTCATCATCACTGTAATGTCAGCAAACAAGGCAGATTAATGCTTCCAGTCCTGAGATGTCTTGCACTCTGCTTATTAGAAGTGTAGTCAGATCTTCATTAGAATGAATGACATCTGATTCCATAAGGCAGTCACAACAGAGGCACCTTCTTGCTACAGTGTCACCCTGCAGATGACAATGTAGGCCATTATGAATGACACTCCACAATTCGTTACTTCCTGCCTCAAATTGTAGTTAATCTTTCATCCAAACTGTACACATGTGCAGCTTTAAGTGGCCTATCACAGCGAGTACCCAGTAATGCTGCAAGCACATGGACACTGACAGAAGGTAAATTGCTTGTCAGGAGGTCTGTATTTCAATTCACAGCATATTCCAAACACGTCGTGGTGAAAGCACACCACAGCAGCTGCTTTCATTGCTAACTATTTTTGATGTAAATGTCAATAAAGCTCCAGGCCCTTTCATATTTTTGGCCAGGAATGTCCATCTTTCCCTATGCAGGCTGGCAGGTGGAGTTCCATTTATCTACTCTTAGGAACATGTCCTATAATAATGATGGCCTCTGGAGGCTGTTTAGAGTGATTGAGAGCAGTGATTGGGACAATAGGCTGCTGAATTTCATTGCTGCAGTGGGTTGACAGGTGACTGCTTTTATACCCTCTCATCTGGTGGGGAAGGAAATAAAACACACACTTCCATCCAGTCCATGGGCGATCACCTCCAGGTGGAAGATCTACACCTATAGTTTATCCATTCATCAAAAAATAATTGAGAGCCATGGTCATTAAACAATCACAAATTCCCCAGAAGATCAACGGTTTTTTAAGAGACAACAATGGATTTATTTTCTGTGGGATTACAGATAGGAGAATTAAGCAAATAATTTTGAATGGGGTCTGTATGCCTTTGAGGACTTTCCTCCTTCTTCTTGCAAATGTCCCTTTTGGGATACCAGCTGTTCATGCTATATCACAAACTCTCTCTTTTAACTAATGCTCTGAGGAAGATGACTGAAGCTTGACCTTTAGCAGCTGAAAGCTAGCAGATATAGTAAAAATCAATTCAAGGACACTGCTTTTGACCACATTTGCATTCAAATATGTCACTATGTTATAGTAGTAAGTATAGAGTATAACAGCATAGAGTAAAACTTCATGCCCTTTTATTTACAAACTTTATTGAGCATTTGCTATAGACAAGATTATATTTTACACTAGAGTTAGGAATATAAACTAGAATTAGACAAACACCTACATAGAGATAGTAAGAATAATGTGATAGAAAGTTTAATGTAGTTTACATTTCTATTTTTATAGCCATCATTTGATTTTTATTTTTGTGTATTATTTATAATGTACATAATATATTATTTGGGTATTGCAGGTACAATTTATAAATATTTGGAGTGCGTGTTCTTTTTTTTTTCTACTGATATGTAAGGAACATAACTCCAAGGCTGGAGTTTTCTATTTTCAATTAAATATCTAGCAATTATTTGCCTACTAGCCTTGGAAGGGTTAATTAACCTTTACTTAACATTTATTAGCCTCAGTTTCTTCATGTGTTAACTAATAATAGCAAATGTGTTAACTTTTGACTGTGCATCAGACAGTTCTTTTGCATTATTTGATTTAATCCTTGCAAAAGCCCTTGGAATTGGGTACTTCCATTATCCCACCTTAAGGTAACATAATATGGTTAATAAATGGAGCCAGGACTGGAACATATGAAGACTATTTCTAGAACCTGTATTTTACATTACTGATGAAAATTATCTTGAGCATGATAACAATAATACCTCATAGCATTATTGTGTGCCACGCATTTAGTAATGCTGAATAAAAAATTATCCTCTTCTCCCTGAAATTCAATCAGTAACCTATGAGAAGTGTCCAAAAGCTGTTGAAAATCAGAGAGGGTAGCAACTGATTCTCAACTGTCACATGTGGGTGATTTTCATTATTGGGCTTGAAATTAGTTTCAAAGAGTTAGGTATTACAGGGAAATTGTGAGACAAGAGGATGGTGAAACATGGGGATAGACGGGAAGCCATGACTGGTCTGCTCAGGGTCTGGTGAGCAGTCCATGTCATTGCAAACGGAGCATCTTGTTACCTGGTGGGATTTAGGACTGAGATTTCAAGAGAGACCACAACAAGCTTAAATCTCTCTGCAGTTTACTAGCCATGTAATTTATTTGCCCACTTTTCTTGGAAAATACAAATGACCTCAGAATATGATGAGGATTAAGTAGAATAATATACCGGCAAACAGTTAGTGAACTCCACAGTGCTACACAAATGTAAGGTGCTATATAAGGTATTGTGCACCTTATGTCTGATCAGCTATCAACTACTGAGGGTCACAGTCAAGTCAGTGTTAGTGTTATCACCTTAGTGGCTAGTGCATGTCATACATCCAGTTAGTACTGAGTGAATACATGCAGAGGAAATAAATGCTGGGTTAGGTAACACCATGTATCATTCTTTCCATAGTATGGAAATAGGCATGAACAATTTATATAAGGACATGATTTGATCTGCATCAAATAGTCAGGATACTAATAGGTTTCTCTTTATGCCATCATTATTTTTTTCAAAATATGTCTTCCCACAAGTATGCAATAAGAATTTTGTAACCCCCCCACCCCATACCTTAACAGTTTCCTAAAGATGGAAAGACAATGAAATAATGCCCTCCTGACCCCCAGGGAGCCAGCTGTGGGAAACAGTCCCACGGACCCCCGTCTGGCTCCTGGCAGACTCCCCAGGCAGCCACTGGAGCAGCTGTGCTGTCCAGTCTACTCCATGGAGGTCTGAGTGTCCGGGTGGTCTTTGGTTCATTTGATAGAAACTATCAGATTGCTTTAAAATAGCTACAACAAAATCTAGCTGTATTCCACTTAGAAGAGAAATAATTTCAAAAAGGACAAAGAATGAAAATTGATTAAAAGATTTATCAGATAAATACCACTCAAAAGAAAGGTAATGTAATAACATTGATATGAGTCAAAATAGTATTTAAGGCAGTGCATCGCCTTCCCTAATACCCCAAAGTTGTTTATCTTTCATGGATTTATATTTATATTTTTAGTATTTATGTGTAATATAGACAAAATTACGTGATGTTATTTGCGTGTTTAAAGTTTTACATAAATAGTACTATCATTTAGAAAATAAATATTTACTATAGCATTCTTATTCTTGATTTTTTTGTGTTCACATTCCATTAAGTTTTTTTATCTGTATCGATGTTAACACAGGTCGCTCTGGTGTCTATATTTTAACTGCTGTGTAGTATTCTATAAATACATTAATCAATTTTCTTATTCCCCCATTGATGGGCATTTATATTCCCATTAATAATGATACTATTAACACCACTACTCCTTTTTATTCCATACCATTATTACTATTTAAAACATTGGCACTACTAAAACACTCTGTTTATGTATCATTATTTCATTTATTTTGCTTGAGGAAGAGTTCCTGGATAATAGGTAGAAGCATCTTCAATTTTGCTGGATATGGTCAATTTATTCTGCAAAATAATCATACCAGTTTACATCCAATCAGCAGTATGTGAGAGTTCCCAGTTCTTCACATCTACTATTTTTAGAATTTAAAATTTTTGCCAATGTAATGAGTATGAGATGGTGTTTCATTTTGACATTTAATTTGTATTTCCCTAATTTTTACTTAGGTTGAATACTTTTCCTGTTTATTGACTATCCTTGTGTCCTCTTCTGTGAATGGCCTATTCATATCCTTTGCCTCTTTTTCATGTCCTTTTGTCATTTTCTTAGTAATCCTTTGGAGTTTTTTATGTTCTAGGAAACCTTTGTCTGTTAATGCATTATACACATGTTTCTCTATGCTTTCATTTTTATAAAATGATGAGTTTTAGTGTAATCAAATTTGTTACCTGTTTATCATTTGTAATTTCCTGTCTGAAGACAGTTCTCTTGCTTTGTTGTCATAAATATATTCTCCTATACCATCTTTGAAAAGTATTATGGTTTGGCTTTTCACATCTAGACTACCTTTTTATATGGTTTGAGAAGCAAATCCTTTCCCCATGTGGATAGACACTCTTACCAGAACTTAATTTTGACATGATTTGTGATTCTACCTTTGTCATAGTTTCTGTATTTCTGGGTCTTTCTCTGTGTTCTCAATCCTGTTCCATCAGATTTATGTATCACACTTCTCTTATGTGGTGGGTGATGCCAAATTAGACCACTTCTGAGAGTAAAAGGGAGGCTATTAACAATTATACTAGAACAAGGGCATAAACTGGAATGTGGGAAGTAAGCCAAGACAGATGACTACTGTTTGTGCCACTCTAGAACCTCTTGTTCTCACCTGCATGGGAGACTATCCACTTCTATCTGCTGCTGCCAGGGTGACTAGCTCTGTGTAGGCTCTGAACTTCATTCAGGCAAAATCTAACAGTACCTCACTTGCCCACACATGCACATTTCACTTCTGGGACTTCCCTACTGATGCAAAAGCCTGCAATACTGTTGGACTTCCCCAGCCCTGCAGAATCTGGGAGTGCAGAGCAGTTGTGCCCTGGAGGGCAGTCACTGATCAGTGAGAGACTGGGATCTAGAGATAAATTCTTCTTCCACCCTTGGAGAGACTTTCTTGAGACAGTACTTCATTCAGCCTCTTAGAAGACAGGGCTGCAAGACTGGCACTTTAAGTTGTGGTCAACTCAGCAAAATGCATCTTGCAGTGACTCTCCTTCCCTGCTTCACTCCCCTTTTCAGTCATTCCAGCTTTCCTTGAATTACCTTCCTTCATAAGTAGTTATAAATAATCTTTTGCCTCTACTATTGTGGCCAGAGAAACCCAGCCTAAAGCAGGCTCTTTTCCTTTCCTAAGCCAATGCCACTGTTTTAAGTATTATAGCTTTGTGATTGCTCATGGACCATGATCTTTTTGCTATATTCCCCTTCAAAATGTTCTTGGTTGTTCTTAGTTCTTTGCTTTGCCATATAAATTTTGGAATCTGAGTGTTGAGTTCCACAGATTTTCTTTTGGGATTTTGACTGTAACTGGATTAAATGTATAGATTACTTGAGAAGAATTGATGTAGATATCAAATCTACTTATGCATGAACTAGAAATCTCTCTCCATTTGTTTTCTTTAATACTTTTCTGGATTTTTCCACAAATATTTCATATCTTTGTTAGACCTTCTCCCAGATGCCTTTTATTTTTATGCTAAAATTTTAAATATTTTTTATTAATAAAGTAGGTAGTATTTTTTTTCAACATGTAGCAAATTTCTGGCTCTTTAGCTATGTTTTTAATTTACTATTTTCAACATTATTTTGAGCTAGATAGGTTTATTTATTTATTTTTGTTTTCAGATGCTCTCACTTTGGTTTAATACTGTCAGTAATTAAGAAATGCAATTAATATATGTGATAAGGACACAAATAAGGGAATGGATTCAGGCCTTTGGTGCCCCCCCAATTTTTCCTGAGGACACAGCCATTAAAGAGAGGAATCTGCTGGGTTAGAGAAGCCCAGAGCTATGTATTCACTGAATTTTTTTTTTCAGCTGTTATACTGTTGGAGGGACCTTGTCAACACTTAAGACCTACCTACTACCTTAAAAGGTAATTCTTGCTAGGCCATAGTAACATACTTCCCTGTACTGTTTTTTACAGGGCCACCTACAAGTCTAGACCATCACTACCACATGAGCACCACTTGCTCCCTATACCTTTTAGATACATGAGCTGATATTTTCAGACCTTTTGTCTAAGCTACTTGTCAGAAGTATTGCATATAAGAAACAATGTCAATGATGTATTGCCCTCTCTAGATCAAGATTTTTCAAACTCAGCACAATTGACATTTTGGGCAGGTAATTCTTTCTTGTCAGGGACTGTCCTGTGCATTACAGGGTGTTAAGCAACATCCTTATATTCTGCTCTCTGGATGTCAGTAGAATCCCCTGTCCCACAGTCTGTGGCAAAAATGTCTCCAGGCATTGTTAAATGTACCCTAAGGGCAAAATTGACCCCAGCTGAGAACCACTGCTTTAGGTCCTCTAAATTTTATTCTTGGATTAACCTAGAATCATCAGAAAGCTATGTGATTAAACCATGAGTGTTTTTTAAAGTTTTATATTACATTATAAACTTTGTTATTATATTTATAATAGCATATACTCTCTCAGCCCTAGGCATCCACTGATCTCCTTTCTGTCTGCTTATTCTGAACACTTCATATAAATGAATGTGTCATTGTTTGTGACTGGCTCTTTCACTTAGTACAGTATTTCCAAGGTTCATCCATGCTGTAGCATGTCTCAGTACTTCATTTGTTTTATTGTCGACCTGTATGCCATTGGATGGATACACCACATTTTACTTAGCCATTCATCTGCTAAAGGACATTTGGGTTTTTTCTACTCTTTGGCTACTATGAACAATGCCAACTTGAACATTCACATACCAGTTCTTGGGTAGACACATGTTTTCATTTTATTTGGGGCACATACTACTGGATCATATGGCAACTCTAGGTCTAAGCATTTGAGGAAGTTTCAGACTGTTTTCCAATCCACCAGTAATGTATAAAGGTTCCAATTTCTCTATGCATATCTTCTTTAACACTTATATTTTGGGGTCTTTTTCATTGTAGTTATCCTAATGGGTATGAAGTGGTATCTCACTGTAGTTCTGATCTGCATTTGCCTAATGACTAAAAATGTTAAGCCTTTTTTAACAGGCTTTTTGGCTATTTGTATATCTGTTGGGAGAATTATGTATCAGATCTTTTACCCATTTTAAATTTGGTTATCTTATTTATTGAACTGTAAGGGTCTCATGTTCTATATAAAAGTCTTTTTTCATATATATGATTTGTAAATATTATTATTTTTCAGTTGCCTTTTCCCTTTCTTGATAGTATTATTTGCAGTGCAATTTTTAAAATTTTCATGAAGACTGTTGCAATTTTTCCTTTGTCACTTATGCTTCTGGTGTTGATCTAAGAAGACTTTTTCTAACCCAATCTCATAAAGATTTGCTCCTATGTGTTTTCTAAGAGTTTTATAATTTTATGCCTTACATTTAGGTTTGAAGCAGTTTTTTTTCCCTTTTTAAACAAAAAGTGAGGTGAAAATCACATAACATAAAATTGACTACTTAAAAGTCAGTAATTCAGTGGCATTCACTACATTTGAAATGTTATGTAGCCACACCTCTATTCCAAAATATTTTCGACACCCCTAAAAGAGATCCACTAATTAAGTAGTCATTTCCCACTCCTCTTCCAGCCCCTGGCAACTACTAATCTGCTTTCTGTCTCTATGGAGTTAGCCAGTTCTGGATCTTTATATGAAGGGATTTGTGTAATATGTAACCTTTTGCATCTGGCTTCTTTCATTTAGCAATTTGTTTTTGAGGATCATCCTTCTTGTAGCATGTGTCAGTACTTCATTTCTTTTTATGGCTGAATTATATTCCACTTTTTAGCTATGTATCATATTTTATATATCCATCTGTTTAAGTTTGAGTTGTTTCTACTTTTTGATTATTATGAATAACGCTAATATGAATATTTGTGTGCAAGTTTTTGTATGGATGTATGTTTTCCTTTCTCTTGAATATAAGCTAAAGGTGGAAATCACTGGGTCATACGGTAATTCTATGTTTAACATTTTTGTGGTACTACCAAACTGTTCTCCTTAGTGTCTGTATCATTATGCATTCCCATCAGCAATGTTGAAGAGTCCCAATTTCACCCTACTCTTGCCAGCACTTGTGTTTGTGGGGTTTTTTGTTTGTTTTTACATTTCTCAAAAATACATTTTGTAGGATGTAAAGTGGTATCTCATTGTGGATGTATATTGCATTTTCTTAATAACTATCTCAGACATCTCTTCATGTGCTGGTTGGGTTTTTGTATATATTCTATTCAAGTCCATTGCCCATTGTTTAAATGTGTTTTTACTTCTTGCTCTTGTATTGTGAGAGTTCCTTATATATTCTAGATACTAGACTTTTATCACCTATATGGTTTGTACATTTTTTCTCCCATTTTGTAAGTTGTCTTTTCACTTTCTTGAATGTCCTTTACACAAAAGTTTTTATTTTAATTTTGAAGAAGTCCAATGTATTTATTTTTTTCTTTTGCCATTTGCTAAATCCAAGGTCATAAATATTATTCCTATCATTTTTTTAAGGATTTTTTACTTTTAGCTCTTGTATTTAGGTATTTGATCCATTTCAATTCATTTTTATTTAATTTTTGTGTGTGGTGTCATATGAAGGTCCAAATACATTCCTTTGCATGTGGTTATCTAGTTGACCCAGCACCACTGTTGAAGCACCACTGGTCTTTGCCCTATTGAATAGTCTTGGCAGCTTTGCTGAAAATTAAATGAACATAGATGTATGGGTATTTCTGGACCCTCAATTCTATTCCATTGGTTTAATATGTCCACATTTATGCAACATAATACTGTTTTGATTTCAGAAGCTTTGTGGTTTTGAAATCAAGAACTATAAGTCCAACTTTGTTTCTCTTTTTCAGGATTGTTTTGGCTATGTGGGATCCATGTAATATCATTAATTTTAAGATCAGTTTATCAATCTCTGCAGAGAAAAGAGATGGGATTTTAATTGGGAATGTATTGAATCTGTAGATCAACTTGGGGCATATTGCCTTCTAGATAATATTAGGTATTTCAATCCATGAATGTGGGATTTCTTTCTAGTTATTTAGATCTTACATTTACTTCAGTAATGTTTGTAGTTTTCAGAGTATTAATTTTTGCACTTTCAAATTTATTCCTAAATATCTTATCTATTTTAATGCTATTATAAATGGAATTTTGTCTTAATATTATTTTCAGATCATTTATCCCTAGTATATATATATCCCTAGTATATATCCTAGTACAATAGATTTTTGTGTATTGGTCTTGTATTTTGCTACTTTCCAAAGCCATTTATTAGTTTAATAATTTTTAGTGGATTCCTTAGGATTTTTCTGCATTTAATACTATGTTATAACACCCAAAATATATAAAGAACTCACACACCTTAACAAACAAAAAGCAAATAATCCAATTAAGAAATGGGCAGAGGACATGAATAGACACTTCTCTAAAGAAGAAATTCAGATGGCCAACAGGCACATGAAAAGATGCTCCACATCGCTAATCATCAGAGAAATGCAGATTAAAACCACAATGAGATATCACCTCACACCGGTGAGGATGGCCAACATCCAAAATACAAACAACAACAAATGTTGGCGAGGATGTGGAGAAAAGGGAACCCTCCTACACTGCTGGTGGCAATGCAAATTAGTTCAACCATTGTGGAAAGCAGTATGGAGGTTCCTCAAAAAACTCAAAATAGAAATACCATTTGACCCAGGAATTCCACTCCTAGGAATTTACCATAAGAATACAGCAGCCCAATTTGAAAAAGACAGATGCACCCCTATGTTTATTGCAGTACTATTTACAATAGCCAAGAAATGGAAGCAACCTAAGTGTCCATCAGTAGATGAATGGATAAAGAAGAAGTGGTACATATACACCATGGAATATTATTCAGCCATAAGAAGAAAACAAATCCTACCATTTGCAACAACATGGATGGAGCTAGAGGGTATTATGCTCAGTGAAATAAGCCAAGCCGAAAAAGACAAGTATCAAATGATTTCACTCATATGTGGAGTATAAGAACAAAGAAAAAAACTGAAGAACAAAACAGCAGCAGACTCACAGAACCCAAGAACGGACTAATAGTTACCAAAGGGAAAGGGACTGGGGAGGATGGGTGGGAAGGGAGGGACAAGGGGGAAAAGGGGGCATTACGATTACAAACATAATGTTGGGGGGGGGCACGGGGAGGGCTGTTCAACTCAGAGAAGACAGGTAGTGATTTCACTACGCTGATGGACAGTGACTGTAATGGGGTTGGTGGGGGGGACCTGATGAAGCGGGTAGTTTAATAACCATAATTTTGCACATGTAATTGTAGATAAATGATACCAAAATAAATTATATTAAAAAATATATATTATGTTATATTCAAATAGAGATCATTTAATTCTTCCTTCCTAATCTGGATGACTTTTACTTCTTTTTGTTGCCTAATTGACCCAGCTAGAATTTCCAATATGATACTGAATGGAAGTGTTAAGAGTAAGCAACCTTGTCTTGTTCTTGATCTTAGGGGGAAAACATTCCGTCTCTCATTAAGTATGACCGCTGTGTTTCAGAGATGCTCTTTATGAGGCTGAGGATGTTTCCTTTTATTCTTAGTTTGTTGAGAGTTTTCACCATGAATGAGTATTGGATATTATCAAATGCTTTTTCTGTATCTATTGAGATGATGTATGGGGTTTCCCCTTCATTTTATTAATATGCTATATTACATTACTGGATTGTTGTATGTTATACCAACCTTATATTCCTGGTTGGCCATAGTGTATGATTCTTTTTATATGCTGCTGGATTCAGTGTGCTAACATTTTGTTGAGGATTTTTTTTTACATCCATATCAATAAGGGATATTGTCCTGTAGTTTTCTTATAATTTCTTCTGATTTTGTTATCAGGGCTCACTCTTGTTGTACATTCTATGGGCTTTGACAAATGTATAATGACATGTATTCACCATTATAGTATCATACAGAGTAGAGCTCTGTCTATTCATCCCTTTTTGTCTCATAATCCCTGACAACCGCTGATCTCTTTATACTCTCCATATTTTGCCTTTTCCAGATTTCCATATACTATGTAGCCTTTTTTTATTGGCTTCTTTTACTTAGTAATAGGCATTTAGGGTTCCTCCATGTCTTTTTATGGTTTGAGAACTAATTGATTTTTAGCACTGAGTAATATTTCTTTGTATGGGTATAATACAGTCCATTTATCCATTCAGGATATTTTGACTGCTTACAAAGTTTGTCACCCATGAACAAAACTGCTGTAAACATCCATGTGCAAGTTTTTGTGTGGATGTAACTTTCCACCTCATTTGGGTGACTACTAAGGAGCAAGCCTGCTGCATCACATGGTAAAAGTGTTTAGTTTTATAAGAAACTGTCAAGCTGTCTTCCAAAGTGGCTGCACTGTTTTGCATTCCTACTATAAAGGGATGAGAATTCCTGTTGCTCCACATCCTCATTAGCATTTGGTGTGAAATGTGTTTTACACCTAACATTAAAATATTTTTAGAATGCCTGTCTCTAATGGCTTCTTATTGTCTTAGCTTGCAATTTCTTGATGACTTACAGTGTTGAACATCTCTTCATGTTTTTTTCCCATCTTTATATCTTTTTTGATGAGGTGTCTGATCAGATCTTTTGCCCATTTTAAATTACGTTATTTTGTTGAGTTTTAAGCATTATTTGTATATTTTGGATACCAGGCCTTTATCGCTTACAAAGGTCTTTTGCAAATATTTTTTCCAAGTCTATAGCTGTCTTTTCATTCCCTTGACAGTACCTTTCAAAGCAGAAGTTTTTTAATTTTAATGAAGTCCAACATCAATTATTTCTTTCATGGATTGTGCCACTAGTGTTTTATCTAAAATGCTACCCAGGGTCCTCTAGAAATTTTCCTGTATTATCTTCTAGGAGTTTTATAGCTTTGCATTTTCCATTTAGGAGTATAATCCATTTTGAGTTAATCTTTGTGAAAGGTTTAAGGTTTTGTCTGGATTCACTTTTTCATTTTTTTTTGTTTTTTTGCTTGTGGATATTCAGCTCTTCCAGCACCATTTTTGAAACGACTTATCATTTCTCCATTGTATTGTCTTTTCTCCTGTGTCAAAGACTAGTTGACTACACTTGTGTGGCTGTTTCTGAGCGCTCTATTCTGCTCCATTGATTTGTCTATTCTTTCACTAATAACACACTCTTGGAGTACTATAGCTTTATAAGAAGTTTTAAAGTTGGATAGTGTCATTCTTCCATCTTTGTTCTCTTTAAATATTGTGTTGACTATTCTGGGTATTTTGCATCACTATATAGAATTTAAGATCAGTTTGTCAATATCTACAAAATAAATTAATGGGATTTTTATTGGAATTGTGTTGAGCCAGTAGATCAAATTGGGTAAGACTGATTTTTTTGGCAATTTTGAGTCTTTCTATTAATGAACATGGAATATTTTTCCATTTATTTAGTTCTTTGGTTTCTTTCATCAGAGTTTTATACTTTGTTTCATTTAAATGACATATTTTGTTAGATTTTTACTTGGGTATTTCATTTTTAGAGTGCTAATGTAAATGACATTTCACTCTTTTTCTGTCTTGTTTTTAATTTCAAATTCCACTTTTTTACTGCTGGTATTTAGGAAGGTACTCAACTTTTGTATATTGACCTTCTATCCTGTACCCTTGCTGTGATCACTCATTAGTCCCAGTTGCCCACCCCTACCACGAGTCTTTTGGATGTTTACAGAGACAATCAAGTCATCTGCAAACAAAGACAATTTTATTATTCCCCTCATTCCTAGTTTGTTGAGAGCTTTAATCATCAGTGGGTGTTATTTTATCAAATGCTTTTTTTGCATCAATGGATGTGATCATGTGATTTTGTTTCCCTTTTATAGCCTGTGGATGTGTGGATTAATATACCTACTCCAGCTTTCTTTTGATTAGTGTTAATATGGTGTATCTTTCTCCATTCCACTATTTTTAAAGAAAATTTCTTTAAAACAATATATTGTGTCTTTTTTTTTGATCCACTCTGACAATTGGCTCTTTAGTTGGTGTACTTAGAACTGATGTTTAAAATGATTCTTTTAATAGTTGCATTAATATCTGCTATATTTGTTAACCATTTTCTATTATTTGCTCTCTTTGCTCCTGATATTCTTTCACTTTTTCTACTTTTGTGGTTTAATTGAACATCTTAAATTTTTTTATTTTTCTTAGCATATCATTATACCTGTTTTACCTATTATGCCTATTTCTTTATACTTTTTTAGTAGTTGCTGGATTAATAGCTTGCAATATACATTTATGACTAATTCAATTTCATTTTCAAATAACACTACACCATTTCAATGGTAGCACAAGTATCTTTAGAATACAGTGTTGCTGTTTTCTCTCCGACCCTTGTATCATTGCTGCCACCATCCATTTCAATGATCCATAAGCTATAATCATTGTATACAATGTTATGTTATAGAGCACATTACATAGTAATACAGCAACATATTATAAACATCGTTGCCCCACCACTTTGAACAAACTATTAACTGTTAGACCAGTTAAAAATAATAAAATAAGGCATTCTTATTTTTCTTCACTTTCTGTTCCATTAATGCTATTCCTTTCTTGTGTAGATCTCAGTTTGACATCCAGTTTTTTTCCTTCTCTCTGGTGATCTTTTAATATTTCTTGCAAGTCCATTCCACTGGCAAAAAATTCCTTCAATTTTAATTTGTCTGAGAATGTCTTTATTTTTCCTTCATTTTTGAAGGATAGTATTGTAGAATACAGGATTTTAGGGATTTTTTTAATACTTAAAAAATTTCAACCAACTCTTTTCTTGCTTGCATGGTTTTTGAGAAGTCCGATGTATTTGTGACCCTTGTTTCTCTATAGGCAAGGTTTATTGTTTTCCTTCTGGCTTCTTTCAAGATTTTTCTTTCTTTTATTTTCTGCAGTTTGAACAGGATATGCCTAGAGGTAGATTTTTTATCCTTTATCCTGCTTTGTGTTCTCTGAGCTTCTTGTATCTGTGGTTTGGAGCCTGACATTAATTTTAGGAAATTCTCAGTCACTGCTGCTTTAAGTAATTCTTAATGGTTCTTTCCTTCTTTGTTTTCCTCCTAGCATTCCCATTATGGCTACCTTCCATCTTCTGTAATTGCCACAAGGTTCTTATATAGTCTGTTCCACTTTTAAGTCTTTTTTTCTCTTTTCTATTCAGGTTTAGAAGTTTCTATTGACATTATCCTCAAGTTCACCAATTCTTCTGTCAGCCTTGTTTGATTTATTAAAAAGCCATCAAAGGCATTCTTCATTTCTTTTATGGTATTCTTTCCTTCTAGCATTCCTTTTTGATCCATTCTTAGAATTTCCATCTCTCTGCTTACCTTGCCAACAATTTTTGTAATTTCTCTACTTTTTTCATTAGAGCCCTTAGCATATTAATCATAGGTATTTTAAGTTCCCAGTCTGAAAATTCGAACATCTAAGAAAGATTATTAGTTTTCAGTTTGTTAAGCTTTTTACTTTTTGTTAAGATGGACTGACAACTTCCAAGCTCCTTACATGCTGGTCCAGAAACTGGAAGTAGATTCCTTCTGTTTTAGATTTCTAATTTTATTCTATCATGGTAAGAGAAAATATTTTGTATGATTTCAGTCCTTTTGAATTTATTGAGATTTACTTAATGGCATAGCAAATGTTTTATTCTGGAGAATGTTCCATGTGTGCTTGAGAAGAATGTTTTCTGCTATTGTTGGATAGGATGTTCTGTAAAAGTTTGTTAGGTGTAGCTGGTTTATAGTGTTCAGTCTTCTGTATTGTTATCAATGCTTTTCCTGGTTGTCCTTTTTATTATTGAAAATATAATACTGAGGTCTCTAACTACTATTGAATTGTCTGTCTATTCAGTATGTAAGACTTTGCTGTATTTGGGACTGTTTTTAGGTGCATATGTTTATATTATATCTTCTTGATGAATGGACACATTAATCATTATAAATTATACATCTTTAGCTCTTAAAACATTTTTTCATTAAATTCTATTTTCTGATATTAGTATAGCCACTCTAGCTCTCTTATAGTTGTTCACATCTTTTTCCATCCTTACTCTCTAACCTATTTGTATCTTTGCATCTAAAATGTGTTTTCTGCAGACAGCATACAGTCAGATCTTGCTTTTTAAATCTAGTATGTCAATTTCTGCCTTTTGATTATATTGCTAACAATGAAATATCTCAGTTTTTGTTTTTTGGTAATGCTCTTATTTCATTTTCTTTTCTAAGGCTACTTTTGGTGGATATATTCCTAGTTAAGAGGGTATTTTTTTTCTTTTCGCTCTTTGAGCATGTCTTGCCCCTGCATTCTGTCCTTCATTCTTTCTAATGAGATATCAACTGATAATCTTAGATTTGCTTGTACATGATTCAGTATTCTCTGGCTGCTTTCAAGACTTTCCTTTTTGAAAGAAAAGTCTGATGGTGTGGACAGACTCCACTTCTCTCAGATATCAGTGTCATACTGAGTTGTTGGGGTAGCAGTCTTTAGACTTCTCTGCTTGGCACCCCCCCCCCCGGTACATAACGTAGGCCCTAGTGAGTGTGCTGAGACAATGGCAATCAAGGCCCAGTGTTCTTGTTCTGACACACCTGGAGTCGAATTTCTGTCCTGCAAATGGGGACTGGATAGAGAAGGAGCCCCAGACATCTTGGCCATGCTGTTTACTTTACAGTTTCTGCAAAATGGAGTCTGAGGAAGGAGAAATCCAGTTGCACTACTCCTCTAACTGGATTATTGACCTAGACTTGGAGCTGGGATGGAAGAGAACCCCATTTTCTTGGCCACATCAGTGAGGAGTATAGTATATCATTTTGAGCTGCAAGAGCGGAGATTAGGGGAAGATCATGGTTCAAGTGCCACAAACTCTCATTGATCTTATTGAGATTTAGTACTTTTTCTTGAATGAATTTATCTCCTTTTGCTATATACCCTTAGGATAATTTCTAAAGACAATAAATTGTTGTTTGTCTTTTTAATATAGTTTTTACCAGTTATGGTTATTTCATGGCAGATTGGGTCCATTCACATGTCACACTGCTTTCTGGAATTCATCTAAATTGTATTTTTTATGATAAAACCAACAAGTTGACAGAAAAATATATCAAAATATTTTCTTAAATAAGTTTTACAACATTTTCATAAGCGTAGAAATTTCCCTTATGCCCTCATTTCTGGCATATTGTTCTCCATTCATAGCTCTTAGCAACCATTGTTCTGTTTTTGGTCACTGCAGATTAGTTTGTGATCATATATCATGTAAATGGAGCCCATAATATATTGTTTATATTAGCCTTATAAAATGAGATAGAATTATGTGTTTCTTGAACATTTAGTAGAGAACATGTGGAACTGTTGGAGTAAGTGTACTTTTTTTTAATGGATAAAGTTTAACCATTCATTCAATTTTTTTTTAATGGTTGTAAGTTATTCTGACTTTTTTCTTAAGTCATAATGTTATGTATTTCAAGAAACTTTCCCATTTTGTTCTTACTCTACTGGCTGGAACCTTTGGCATAATACTAAGGAGAGATGATAAGTTATTTTTGTTCACTGCTAAGTATGCTGTCAATTTGGAATACCATTTTTCTGTCATTATGTTTTAATCTCATTTTTTTCCCTGTGTTGTATTATGGGTGAATTATAAATATTGTCTTCTCCAACTACCCCCAGTAAAAGTTTATTAAATTTAATTATTTTTATTTCAAAAATTCTTAATTGGTTCTCTTCCATATCTACTTATTTGTTTTACTTCTACTAATTTCAATTTTACAACTTTTAATTATTTTTAATGGATATTGGCCTTTTCATAACTCTTAAAATTCTATGTATTTGAAAGTCTGCTGTAAAGATAATGTTACTATTTTCATTTCTGTGATGTAGTCTTCTCCCATGGTCATATTTAGCTGGGTTATCTTTGGAAGCCCTAATTTTAATATTTGGGACAAATAATTATTTTGGAGATTTTTCTTGAGTTGGTGATTCTGGTTGCACTCCCTCCCCCACATCCTTCTCTTTCTTCAGTTCCCGTGGTGATCCCCACTTGGACTCTGACATCTCGGTTCGTGACTAGAGCTTACGGTGGCTACTCAGGGCTTCTGCCTCATGTCAGTATTGAATATGAAAATGATCAGATTAACATGTCAGTGAGTAGTGTGGCTTATTTGCTGGTACCAAGGTTGCCAAAGTATAAAGATTCATATATAAACAGTAGTCACAGGTAGTTATCAATAGCAGCTCCCTGACATTTGCCTCTCTCCCCCAACCTTGGTCTTTGCTTACAGGCAGGAAAAACTTTACCCTATTTCCTGATTTTGAGCAATTAACATGGCTTTAGTTCCCTGTCTCATGTAGTTCACTACTGTTGCTTTTTGCTCAATAGAAGATAAATACTGAGCTGACCAGTATCACCTCTTCTAGTAACCAGATCTCACCTATGCCACTTCAGCCCCACTGCTGCTTTCTGTTTCTGCTTTACATCTGGTCTACAGAATTGCCTTATTTTAGGAGCAATGATTTTTTAAAATCTTACTTTTGTTTTATCTGTTATTGCTAGATATTTATATGGTGGAGATTGGGGATTTAAAATGCCATTTTAAATTTTAAGTTTTATTGAGATAACTTACATACTATAACATTTAACCATCTTAAGTATATAGTTGATGAGTTTTCGTAAATTTACACAGCCATGTAGTTATTACCACAATCCTGTTTTAGAACATTTGCATCACCCCCAAGGTTGCCTCATACCCAATCACATAAATCCCTGCTCTTGTTGCCTCCATAAGTATCTAATAATCTGATTTCTGTCTCTTAGAATTTTAGCTTTTTAAGAAATGTCGTATTAATAATTAAAATCTATTCTTTGTTTTTTTTCCATTTAGCATAATATTTTGGCATTAGTCAACTTTCTTTGCAGCTATCAAGCTTGTTCCTTTTTATTGTTGATTTCATTGTAATAGATATATTGCATTTTGTTTATCCACTCACTACCCTATGGATATTTAGGTTATTTCCAGCTTTGTGCTATTATAAATAATGCTATAATGAGCATTCTTGTATTTAAGTCTGTATGTGAATACATGTTTTCATTTTTTTGAGTAGATACCTAGGAATGGAATTGCTGGGTCCTAAGGAAAATGTATGGTTAATTTAAAGAAATTTTTAGATATTTTCCTAAGGTGCTATACCACTTTACATCCAAACCAGCAATATAGAAGAGTTCCTGTTTTTCTACATTCTCAACACTTATTATTATGTCTTTTTTATTATGCCTTTCTAGTGTGTGTTAAGTGGTATCTCATTCCCTAATAATTAACAATGTTGAGAATAATCATGCTTATATGACAGTTGTATATCTTCTTTGCTGAAATGTCTATTCAAATGTTTTGACTATTTTTTAAAATGAGGTTGTCATCTTATTGAGTGTAATACCATCTTGACTAGGAAGCTCTTGTTATTTTTTGAATAGTTTATTGTTCCCAGCTAGGTCATGTACACTGACTGTTTTCTTCAAACCTATTTCCTTCTCCAGGAGTGCTATCCTCTTTCAAAGATAAATTCATTCACTGAAATTCCTGCATTACCCAAGGAGTAAATCTGAGTGTGTTCATTAAATATGGGATGTTAGTTTTGCCAGTAAATTTGTTTGTGTGTGAAGACCCTTGCTTTTTATTAGTTTTAGGATGTACAAAAATTGGACAGTAGTACACACCTTTCAGGGAGAAACCTGGACCAATTTCAAATTTAATTTGTTGTCAGGTTTATTTTTATGTCTATATGGCAAGTTAATAAGCTAGGTAGCTAACATCAAGCCACTATAAATATTCCTAAAGTGAGCTAATAACTTATGAAGACCAAAATGACCTTGATTAGTGCTATGGTCAAATGGAAAATAATACTGTTGGGGCAACTTCAATTTGATCCAGATTATTTTGATTGCTATTTGGTCTTGAAGTCTCTACTTGGCTTCCCAAGGCCCAGTTCCTAGCTAGATCTTTTTTTTTTCTTTTTTCTTTTTTTCTCTTTTATAATTAGATGGCTTTTAGTATATCCACAGGCCTGTACATTCATCACCGCACTCAATTTTACAACATCTTAATTACCCCAAAAGGACATCTATGGCCCATAGCATCCTCCCCAATCCTTCCAGTTTCCCCAGCCACAGGCAACCACTAACCTACTCTATATTTCTGTATAGACTAACCTATTCTGGACATTTCAAACACATGAAATCATACAATATGCGGTCATTTGTGGCTGGCTATTTCACCTACCATATGTTTTCAAGGATGAGCCTACTGGGATGTACATAGTGTACACACCACATAGTATGAGGTAGGAGTCTGTAACTCCAGGGAGGGAAATATTTTCCCAAACTGGGGGAAGATACCTTTGAACCAAAATCATTCAAAGAGAAATAAAGTGGGAGAACTCGTTCATTGCTTACAAACAGTCTTCCAATTCTGCTCACCCATGTCTCTCGTGACCCGGCTGCAGAAAAAGAAACCCTACCCAACCTCTCTGGTCCAGATATGCCCCTTGGTCCCCCAGGTAATCACCTACTGATATGGAGATGGACTACTTCTCTCCACCCCTTGGAAACACCTATTGATATGGAGATGAACTAAGGCCAGGTGAGAGATTCTGGAAATGTTGCAATTTTACCCACAGGGTCCAACTTAATTTTTTTGCATGTGGACATCCAGTTACCTCAGCAACATTTGTTAGAGACTATTCTTTCCCTATTTAATTGTCTTGGCACATTTACTGAAAATCAGTTGACTGTAAATATGAAATATTTCTATATTTCTATTCTGTTGATCTACATGTCTTACATTATGCCAGCACTGCATTGTCTTGACTACTGTAGCTTTGTAATAAATTTTGAGATCAGGAAGTGTGAGTCCTTCAACTTTGTTCTTTTTCAAGACTGTTTTGCCTATTCTGGGTTCCTTCCATATGAGTTTTAGTCCAGTTTATCAATTTCTACAAAGCAGTCAGTTGGGATTTTGAAGGTGGTTGTGTTGAATCTATAGATCAATTTGGGAAGTATCCACACAACAGTATCATATCTCCTTATCTATGAACATAGATGTCTTTTATTTATTTAGGTCTCCTTTTATCTCTTTTAGAATTGATCTGTAGTTTCTAGAGTATAAGTTTCATATTGCTTTTGCTAAATTCCTAGGTAGTTTTGTTTTTTAACCATTTTCCATTGTAAATGGAATTGCGTTATTTGATTTTCAGTTTGCTCATTGCTACTGTGCAAAAATATAACTGACATTTTATGATAATCTTATATACTGCCAACTTGCTGAATTTGATTATCTACTAGTTTTTAGTGTACTCCTTAGGATTTTCTATATGCAGGATTATGTCATCTTCAGAGATAGTTTTACTTCTTTTCCAGTCTGAATGCCTTTTATTTTTTTTTCTTGCCTGTCGTCTCTAGAATCTCCAAGACAATATTGAATATAAGTCATGAGGTGAATATCTCTTCCCTTTCGCTGACCTAGGGAGAAAACATTCAGTCTTTAGCCATTAACTGTGATGTTGGTTGTGGGTTTTTCCTAGATATTTCTTATTAAGTTGATGATTTCCCTTCTATTTCTAATTTGGTTAATGTTTTTGTCATGGAAGGATGTTGAAATTTTTTTCAAATTCTTTTTCTGTGTCCATTGAGATGATCATGTGGATTTTATTCAATTCATTTAATATGCTATATTAGATGATTTTTATTCTAACAATTTCTTATGATGCTGGCTCAGAGCTTCTGACTTTAAAGATTGGTCAAGAAAAAAATCATTTGGACTTTTTTAACTCAAAAAAGAAGATACATATTTTGTAATTTTTTCAGCTGAATGCGATTTTCCCTATTTCTTTTATGAAATCATTGTTAATAGAATAATTTACTTATCTTGATATCATTCCTTCATAGGACTTTAATTAGTGATACAACTGAAAGGAAGAAAGATTTGTACACCAAGACATGAATAGGTCATTAAATTCTTTATTGGTTGATCTGCAAAATACTATTACTATAATTAATCTGTTACATTTATTTGCACACTTGTTAACCAATATTCATGTAGTACCTATTATAGGCCAGGCATCATTCTCATCACAGGAGATACAGAGATGAGCCAATGCAGGCCCAGCCTTAGAAGTTCAGTCAGGTGGGACAGAAGGACATGTAAAGGGCAAATGACATAAGCATGAATGTAAATCATACATATTCAGTATGAAATCAGTAAAATCTCTTGCTTCATTCCCAAATGCTGCATATGTGGTCAGGTGGTAGGAAAGAAAAGCCATTATTGAGAACCGCTTCTCAGTTCATATTTTGTAGCCCGATTCATCTTTCCAGAGAGTCCAGTCCACTCCTTTCTCTAAACTGTGTTCTTCTTGTCTTGTCCATCCCTGTGTGGTTAGTTTTCCTCTTTAAGGCATGGACTATGTGTTTTCATTATTTGTAGTCTTTATTTACTAGTCACTGCATATATGCCTTGGAGAGGCGATGTAGCATAGTGGTTAAGAAATTAGACTCTGTTGTCAGATCATCTGTAATATTTATTAGTATGGGTTCTCAGCAAGTTAACCTCTCAATACATAATTTTCTACATCAATATAATTTAGATAATATTAATAATACCTGCCATATAGATTTATTGTGTAGATTAAGTGTGTGAAAGCATTTGTAACAGTGCCAAGCACACAGCACTCAGTAAGGGTTAACCATCATTATTATCATTAATATTCAGCAACACATCTTCCTTATTTCCAAGGAGAAAAAAAAATGATGCCATACTGACTCCAGAAGTCATTATGAAAAGACCCAGTGGACCAAGTGGACAAAATCTACCCAGGAACACAAGTCAGTCTATCTTGAATTGAAATAATTGGACCATATTAGAGCCAGATTTTCTGGAGTCCTTAATTGCCATTGGTACTATAGCAATGAGAGGAAACTACTCTTGGACATGGTATGGTAGTTAATTCACTCCCTGAGGTCAGTCTGCTCAGTAGCCTGAGATGGATAATCTCTCCAACATAATTGGGTGTCATTTGATGTCAGGTGTTTGTCTAAATGACCCTTTGTGCAATATGAAATCTTTAAATCTATTTTTTTAAAAAACAGTGTGAATGTAAAACCCAACCAAACCTTCGTTAGCTAATGATGTGTGTTGTTCAGAAAAACACCAGAGCTAGTTAATGCCACAAAGGTTAAGTCTGTTAACAGTTGGATTGGAAGACTAAGGTATATCCCACTTCCAATCTACCAATGTACCTGGCTCATCATTTGCAATCATGGGACTCACTTAAAACCTAGAATAATAAGCCTGTCTGCCTAGATCCTTGCTAAATTCAGAGTCCATGGGAAGTGTCATTTTGTCCAACAGGTCTTACTTGATTATTTGCTTTTCCTCCCAAATGCCTATCACCTTTACAACCTAACCTCTAACATTCAATTAATACACACTTTAAATGTTTTGCACACATATTTTCTCCACAAATAGGTGTCAGCTCCTTCAGGATATCTGAGTTGTTCTTTCCCTGGAGGCGTCTCTCCCAATGAAACTACATAGTTGGCTCTTATGAATTTGTATTAATTGACTTTAGAAAATTTTCCTTTGACAGCAGTTAGCAGGTATGGTACCGACCTGTACCATGATGCTTTGCTAGATAATACTTTAGGTCCACAAATTTTGACATGTTATGCTTTCACTATCATTTAGTTCAAAGTATTTCTAGCCTGCCATATGCTTTATGAATTATTTTGATAGTGTTTAATTTTGAAATGTTTGGGAGTATTTCTGAATATCATATTAGTGGCTTCTAATTTAATATTGTTAGAGAATATCATATGTGTAACTTAATATTTGGATATTTAGTGAGACTTGTTTTATGGGCTAACACATGGTCTATTTTGTTGAATGTCACATGTAATTTTGTAACAAATGCGTATTGAGTGTGGTTGGGTAGAGTACGCTGTGAATGTCTCAGTTCAAGGCGGTTGTTAAGGTTGTTCGGGTCTTTCATATGCTTCACTGATTTGTTTCTTTGTCTAGCTACTTGTTCTGTCAGTTAATAAGAAAAGAGTACTGACATGTACAACGATTGACTTTTTATTTCTCCAATTCTTAAAATGTTTGCTTAATATATTTTGAAGCTCTGCTGTTCATGGTATATGCAATTTGGTATGTTTGCCTTCTGTATAAATTGCTCCCTATTATATTACATTTTCGTCATCTCTGATGATGTTCTTCATCTTTAAGTCTAATCATTTGATATTATTATAGCTTTGTTATGTTCTAAGTTTGCATGTATACATTTTTCTGCCTGTAAATTCTGTGTTTTCATATTAAAAGTATAGTTCTTTTAAATAATATATAGGATGATATTTTTATTCTGTCATCTCTTTTCTTGGGCTTTATCATCCATTTACATTTAATGTTATCAATAAAATGGGTTAAAGTCTACCATCTGCTACTTAGTTTCTATTTGTCTCATTTGTTCTTTATTCCTTCATTCCCACTTTCTTTTATTGAGTTGTAAAACTTTTCGTATTCTTGTTTATATTTTATAGTGACCTCTCAGCTGTACCTCTTTGTCTTTTTGATTGTCAGTCTAGATATTGAATTATCATAATATGCCCTCAAATAATATCATTTTTGTTTTTCTATTTGTACATTTTACAAAACACTATATTATAAATGTTTGTACCTTCTAATGCAATATTTGTGTACTATCATTTTTATATAATACATTACACATGTAAATATATGAATATTCTAAAATTGTATACATATTACATTTATAAACATGTTTTAGACTTGTAAAGTAAAAATGTATTATAATTTTTATAAGGGTGAATGGAAAGGAGGATATATTGTGAGAACAAAGACATACATAAATTTTGCTTTAAGTAGTTGACAATATTTTGAAAATAACATATAGAACAGACTTTATACAGGTATCAAGTCTGGTGTTCCTTATTTCTTCCTGTAGATCCAAGGTTCTATCTGATATTATTTCCCTTCACTCTGGAGATCTTTTATTGTAGTATAAATTTGCTGGAGTCAGAAATCTCAGTTTTTGACTATGATATGTCTTTATTTGATATTGACTTTTGAAACTTATTTTCATTGGTTTTAGAATTTTAGTCTGAGTTTTTAAATTTAAACATTTTAAAGATGGTCCACTGTCTTTTGGTTTTCATTGTTTCTGGTAAAAGTTAACTGTAATTCATGCTCTTGTTTCTAGTCTATTTTTCTTTGGATGATTATAAGATTTCTTTGTCATTGTGTTTTGAGTGCTTTGACTAAGATGTGCCCAGGTGAGGTTTTCTTCATTTTTACTTAACTAAGAATTTTTACTGAGCTTTCTGTATCTGTGAGTTGGTGTCTTTCATCAATTTGGGAATTTTCTCAAACATTATTTATTTATATATTTCTTGTCTCACGTGCTCTCTCTCTCTTCTGTTTCTGAGACTCCACCTCCATGCATTTTAGACAATTTTTTATGCCACATATTTCAGAACTTTTAAAATTGACTTGTTCTTTCCTCCACATATCTAGTGCGCTGTAAAGTCCATTTAGTAAATTTTTTATTTTTTATATTACATCTTTAGATTTCTATCTTTTCCTTTCATATCTTCATTATAGATTATAAGTCTTTTCTGAAATGCCTCATCTCTTCACATATATGGCCCTTCTTTTCCTTATAGATCTTTAAATATTTTTATTGCAGTTAAAGTTTCTGTATTATTCTAACATCTTGGTCATCTCTGGTTCATCTATGATTGCCTCTTCTCTCTCTTTACCCTACATCACATTTCCTTGCTTTATTGTCTTGAAATTCAGACAATTTTATAAAGGATATTTATATAAAATAATAAGAGAGGTGGAAATAAATATAATCTACCTCCAGAAAAGAAAGCACAGTCCTTCTCCTTTCAGGTTTCTGGATTGGGTGGGAATCTAATCTGTAGTGGAGCATAGTCAAGGTGAGGCTACAGTCTCAATGTAATTAGGTTCACCACAACCTTCAAATATTTTTAGAACAAAATCAGGACTTTGCCTTCTGAGCTCTAGAGATATTCTGGAGATCTCCTTGTGCTTTAAAGTTGAGTCACCAGCTTTCTCAACTGTTGAATAGCTCTATGTTTCACAGCCTGGATGCTAGCTTTTTTGGTTTCCTGGGATATCTTTTATTTCCAGTCCTGTTTCAGCTTTCTGTGCTGCAAGAGATTTCTGTGTGCCTTGCTGCCTTGCTCTTTTATTGATATGCATGATTTTTTATGGATGTATGGAGAAATTCAAGTTTGAGTGCCCACTGTTATCATACAGGGATGAAGAATCTCCATTATAATCTATATTAAGATTAATATAAAGATTCCAAACTTTGTTTTATATTTATTTCAGCCATATATATTGTTTCATGTGTTCCATCATAAATTGAGCATATGTTTTTATTTGAAATGTAGGAGCTGCAGTTACATGATTACAAAGCATTTGGTGGTCAGATTCAAATCAATACAGATGACTGAAGTAGCCCAATTAAACACATCCCTAGCATGCAATTGGTTTCTAGCACTTCCTACTTAGTGGAAACCCAAATGTGTGTATTATTCATTATTCAGTTTTCCTATCCATTCAGATATAGCAGTGTATTCTGAGAAGTAGGTAGGACATGGGAGATGATTTCACAGAAAGTGGAGATTTAATAACTTAGAAGTGAAACTATTAACTTATAGGTTACCCCACTGCTTAGTCTGAACTGAATGTTGGACTAACTAAACTGTGGAGAGATCAGTAGAGATAGCATCCACCTTCCTCATGGCTCTTTTTGGTGCTTGGATCAGACTTTCTCTTGGACCAGCAGACTCTCACACCTCTTCTGGAATTGATTCCAACCGATGATGAGCTACATCTGGCCTGTGAAATGAAAATAGCAAAACCTTTGATTGAGTCCAAGTTAAGTGGATCTACATCATCTGCTCAGTCAACTTTTGCCAAATTAAATGATGCTGTGTCAGTGTTCCATAATTTCAGAGGTGGATTTCCCCTTTTAAAAAACAAAGTGTTTTCCTTTACATAGGCAATGAAAGAAGAAAACTGCTGTGTGTGAAAATGCATTTTGGGCTCCTCTACATATTTGAAAACAAAAACCCTAAAATAATCCTACTTTAGTCTTTCTTTTTTCTCTTGGATCTCTGCCATCCTGGCCCTTATCAACTTGCACAAGGGGGCACTGTAGGCGCGAAAGTTCTGGAGAAGTGATTCCTTTCCTTGCCTCCTAGTATCAGGCGAGTCTAAACAGCATCAGGAATGTGATGGAAAAGGAGAGAACAAATAACTTTTGGAGGCTATGAGTGTTTTCCAGTTGTTTTAACTCCCAGCTCTGATGCAAAAATATTTACTGCAGAAGGAACACATATGATGGCAAGAAACTGAGGGAGAAAGGCAAGAACCCTGAAGTTTAAAAATTTGTGCAGTTTCCCACAAAGAAGAGCAATAAACATAGAAAGGGGAATGAGCTGAAAATGGTTATTTTCAAAACTTGGGAAATTGTCCAGCTATGGGACTAGTGGCTGTGATGGAGGCTGCAGTTCAAATCCCAATGTCTAAAGCCCATTCTAGGCCTACCAGATCTCCATGGAGAGAGAGGGAAATTGGGAATGTTGATTTAGGGTTGCTAAAGTATCATAGTAAGAGTATTTGGGATAATTTCATAGAATGTGTTATAGTGTTGTGATTACTGGTACAACCCCTAAACTCTTAGATACTACCAGCTTATGATACAAATGATGTCATGTTTAATTCCCGAGTTCTGTCTGCCTGGTGACCTCATTAGTAACTTAAGCTTCCATCTCTTTAATTTTTGTAGATGATTTATGGGATATTGGTCATATCCATATCAACTTCTATTGTTAAGGCATAGTGTAGGTTTTTAATTTCTGTTTTGTGTTCTTGTACAATTCTTTAAAAGCCTCTACTGCCATTTTTCTCTTTTGTCTTCCTCACTTAATTTTACTATTAGCCAACGTGCAAGGGAGTCTTTGGTTATCTTGTAAAGATTGAGCTGTCACAGTAACATTTACTTCTAAATAGCTCCTTCTATCACTTACATTAATTTAACTGAGTTCACTTGTATCCATTTTCTTAGCCCCTCTCTGTACTGCAATAAAATATCTAAGAGCAAATTATTAAAAGTAAACCTGAGAAGTCAATGGGCTGAGCTGCAATAAACTAGCTAATGAGCTGCAGAATAAGATTAATCAGGGCTTAACAAATTTTCTAATTGATTTAAAATGTATGCATTATATACATATAAATGTAACATGTCTAATTCATATACAAATCATATAAATTTATTTTTAAAGTAATGATTAAGCTGAAATGCAAAACCGTCATTGGGCCAATAAAGAAGAACTGTCATTGCAGAAAACAGACCCAGTAATATGGAGATAAATTTGAAAAGCTTTCTCAGAATTTAGGGAAAAAGTGCAAAAAAAACGATAGCATAATTTTCAATATATAGCCTGAAGATTCAGTATACAAATGTTTCTGAAGAAGAAAAGATGAACTTAGTATCAGTAATTATGGCATAATACTGAAAGTTTCCTGAGATAAAAGAAGATAACAGTACACATATTGAAAGTCTCCATCATGAAATTAATGAGAAGTAATATATACCAAAATATTTCCCACTAAAATTTTGGATTTCAGGGAAAGTGAAAATATTCTCTAAGGTCTCATGAAGTAAAATCAGATTATCTATAAATAACTAAATCAGATTAGCCTCAAACCTCACCTGAGATATACAGGTGGGAAGAAAATTAATAGGTATTGATTATATTGTTGATAGGGAAAAGTTAACTCTATAAATTAAATGAACATATATAGCAGCAAAGACTTCACCAGGTATACATGAATTCAAAAAAACATTCATGTACTCTTCTTAAAAATATGTGGAACTACTTTCCAACTTACCCAAATATGAATAAAAAATAATGGGGGAGTTGTGGCAAACAAAAAAACTCAGAATTGAATGTAAAAACAGTTTAACAGGTTGTATAATGATTGTAAATATAATTTAAAACTAATCCAAAAGTTAAACATAAAAGGCACAATATATGATTATTAGAAAATGAATTCTGGTCTTAAAAATGTCACAGATTAAAAATATAAGAAATTGGAAGTGGATAAAAGAGTATCGGGCGAGCTAAAAGGGAAGGATGTTCTCTTTATATTGACATTTATTTTAAAATATAAGTACATTTTTAAATAATAAAAGGTAATCTAGTTAATTCAAGACAGAACTTATTTCTTATAAACCATAAGAACAAGGTAAAAATAAAAGTATCAAAGAAACATAATCAAGCCAAACTAAATAGAAAAGTCTAGAAGAATTAACTCAGCAAAAAAACATATCAGAGAAGTAACACAAAGTGAAAATACACACACACAAATACTCAAGAAACAAAAACATATCAAAAAAATGTTATGACAAAAGTAAAACCAAAGATACCGACCACTATAAAAAAATAGGCTAAACTCCCTTTTTTAAAAAAGCTTATAAACTGAGTTTAAGAAAAATATTACTCTTTAAAATATAAACTCTAAGTTTAGACAATTCTTTTGTGCCACAATTTCTTTTTTTTTATTAAGGTATTATTGATGTACACTCTTATGAAGGTTTCACATGAAAAAACAATGTGGTTACTACATTTACCATATTATCAAGTCCCCACCCATACCCCAATGCAGTCACTGTCCTTCAGTGTAGTAAGGTGCCACAGATTCACTATTTGCCTGCTCTGTGCTACACTGTTTTCCCCATGATCCCCCACACCATGTGTACTAAACATAATACCCCTAAATCCCCTTCTCCCTCCCTCCCCACCCACCCTCCCACACCCCTCCCCTTTGGTAACCACTAGTTCCTTCTTGGAGTCTCTGAGTCTGCTGCTATTTTGTTCCTTCAGTTTTGCCTTGTGGTTATACTCCACAAATGAGGGAAATCATTTGGCACTTGTCTTTTTCCACCTGGCTTATTTCACTGAGCATAATATCCTCCAGCTCCATCCATGTTGTTGTAAATGGTAGGATTTGTTTCTTTCTTATGGCTGAATAGTATTCCATTGTGTATATGTACCACTTCTTTATCCATTCATCTACTGATGGACACTTAGGTTGCCTCCATATCTGGGCTATTGTTAAAAGTGCTGCGATAAACAGAGGGGTACATCTGTCTTTTTGAATCTGAGAAATTGTATTCTTTGGGTAAATTCCAAGGAGTGGAATTCCAGGGTCAAATGGTATTTCTATTTTTAGTTTTTCAAGGAACCTCCATATTGCTTTCCACAATGGTTGAACTACCTTACATTCCCACCAGCAGTGAACGAGGGTTACCCTTTCCCTGCATCCTTGCCAGCATTTGTAGTTCTTAGTCTTTTGGATGCTGGCCATCCTTCCTGGGGTGAGGTGATATCTCATCATGGTTTAAATTTGCATTTCTCTGATGATTAGTGATATGGAGAATCTTTTCATGTGTCTCTTGGCCATCTGAATTTCTTCTTTGGAGAACTGTCTTTTCATATCCTCTACCCATATTTTAATCAGGTTATTTGTTTTTTGGGTGTTGAGGCATGTAAGTTCTTTATATATTTTGGATGTTAACCCCTTGTCGGATATGTCATTTACAAATATATTCTCCCATACTGTATGATGCATTTTTGTTCTATTGATTTTGTCCTTTGCCGTACAGAAGCTTTTCAGTTTGATGTAGTCCCATGAGTTCATTTTTGTTTTTGTTTCCCTTGCTTGAGGAGATGTGTCAAGGAAGAAGTGGCTCATGCTTAAATTCAGGAGATTTTTTGCCTGTGTTGTCCTCTAAGAGTTTTATAGTTTCATGACTTACATTCAGGTCTTTGATCCACTTCGAGTTTACTTTTGTGTATGGGGTTAAACAGTAATCCAGTTTCATTCTCTTGCATGTAGCTGTCCAGTTTTGCCAACACCTGTTATTAAAGAGGCTGTCATTTCCTCATTGTATGTCCATGGCTCCTTTATCATATATTAATTGACCTTACATGCTTGGAATTATATCAGGGCTTTTTTGTCTGTTCCACTGGTCTATGGGTCTGTTCTTGTCCCAGTACAAAATTGTCTTGATTACTGTGGCTTTGTAGTAGAGCTTGAAGTTGGGGAGCATAATCCTCCCAGCTTTATTCTTCCTTCTCAGGATTGCTTTGACTATTCGGTGTCCTTTGTGGTTCCATATCAATTTCAGAATGATTTTCCCTAGTTTATTGAAGAATGCTGTTGGTATTTTGATAGGAATTGCATTGAATCTGTAGATTGTTTTAGGCCGGATGGCCATTTTGACAATATTAATTTCCCTATCAATGAGCACGTGATGTGTTTCCATTTATTGGTATCTTCTTTAATTTCTCTCATGAGTGTCTTGTAGTTTTCAGAGTATAGGTCTTTCACTTCCTTAGTTAGGTTTATTCCTAGGTATTTTATTATTTTTGATACACTGTGAATGGAATCATTTTCCTGATTTCTCTCTCTGCTAGTTCATTGTTAGTGTATAGGAATTCCACAGATTCCTGCATATTAATTTTGTATCCTGCAACTTTGCTGAATTCAGATACTAAATCTAGTAGTTTTGGAGTGGATTCTTTAGGGTTTTTTATGTACAACATCATGTCATCTGCAAACAGGGACAGTTTAACTTCTTCTTTGCCAATCTGGATGCCTTTTATTTCTTTGTGTTGTCTGATTGCATGGCTAGGACCTCCATTACTATGTTAAATAGAAGTGGGGAGAGTGGCCATCCTTGTTTTGTTCCCAATCTTAAATGAAAACTTTCAGCTTCTCACTGTTAAGTATAATGTTGGCTGTGGGTTTGTCATATATGGCCTTTTTTATGTTGAGGTACTTGCCCTCTAAACCCATTTTGTTGAGAGTTTTTTATCATGAATGGATGTTGAATTTTGTCGAATGCTTTTCAGCATCTATGGAGATGATCATATGGTTTTTGTCATTCTTTTTGTTGATGTGGTGGATGATGTTGATGGATTTTCAAATGTTGTACCATCCTTGCATCCCCAGAATAAATCCTACTTGATCATGATGGATGATCTTTTTGATGTATTTTTGAATTTGGTTTGCTAATATTTTGTTGAGTATTTTTTCATCTATGTTCATCAGGGATATTGGTCTGTAATTTTCTTTTTTTGTGGTGTCTTTGTGTGGTTTTGGTATTAGAGTGATGCTGGCCTCATAGAATGAGTTTGGAAGTGTTCCTTCCATTCTACATTTTGGAAAACGTTAAGGAGGATGGGTATTAGGTCTTCACTAAATGTTTAATAAAATTCAGCAGTGAAGCCATCTGGTCCAGGCGTTTTGTTCTTAAGTAGGTTTTTGATTACCAGTTCAATTTTGTTGCTGGTAATTGGTCTGTTCAGATTTTCTGTTTCTTTCCGGGTCCACCTTGGAAGGTTGTATTTTTCTAGAAAGTTGTTCATATCTTCTAGGTTATCCAGTTTGTTAGCATATAATTTTTCACAATGATCTCTCATAATTCTTTGTATTTCTGTGGTGTCCGTAGTGATTTTTCCTTTCTGATTTCTGATTCTGTGTGTATGAGTAGACTCTCTTTTTTTCTTGATAAGTCTGGCTATGGGTTTATCTATTTTGTTTATTTTCTCAAAGAATCAGCTCCTACTTTCATTGATTCTTTGTATTGTTTAATTCTTCTCGATTTTATTTATTCCTGCTCTAATCTTTATTATGTCCCTCCTTCTACTAACTTTGGGCCTCATTTGTTCTTCTTTTTCTAGTTTCTCTAATTGTGAGTTTAGAGTGCTCATATGGGATTGTTCTTCTTTCCTGAGGTAGGCCTGTATTGCAATATACTTTCCTCTTAGCACAGCCTTTGCTGGGTCCCACAGATTTTGCAGTGTTGAATTACTGTTGTTATTTGTCTCCATATATTGCTTGATCTCTGTTTTTATTTTGTCATTGATCCATTGGTTATTTAGGAGCATGTTGTGAAGCCTCCATGTGTTTGTGGGATTTTTCATTTTCTTTGAGTAATTTATTTCTAGTTTCATACCTTTGTGGTCTCAGAAACTGGTTCATACAATTTCAATCTTTTTGAATTTACCAAGGCTCTTTTAGTGGCCTAGTATATGATCTATTCTTGAAAATGTTCCATGTGCACTTGAGAAGAATGTGTATTCTGCTGCTTTTGGGTGTAGAGTTCTGTAGATGTCTGTTAGGTCCATCTGTTCTAACAGTGCCTTGTTGTTCAGGGCCTCAGTGTCCTCACTTATTTTCTGTCTGTTGATCTGTTCTTCAGAGTGAGTGGAATGTTGAAGTCTCCTAGAATAAATGCATTGCATTCTATTTCCCCTTTTAATTCTGTTAGTATTTGTTTCACATATGTAGGTGCTCCTGTGTTGGGTGCATAGGTATTTATAATGGTCATTTGTTCTGGTTGGATTGACCCTTTTATCATTATGTAATGTCCTTCTTTGTCTCTTGTGATTTTCTTTGTTTTGAAGTTTATTTTGTCTGATACAAGTACTGCAACTCCTGCTTCTTTCTCCCTATTAGTTGCATGAAATATCTTTTTCCATCCCTTCACTTTTAGTCTGTGTATGTCTTTGGGTTTAAAGTGAGTCTCTTGTAGGCAGCCTATAGGTGGGTCTTCTTTTTTATCCATTCAGTGACTCTATGTCTTTTGATTGGTGCATTCAGTCCATTTACATTTAGGGTGATTGTCAATAGGTATGTACTTATTGCCATTGCAGGCTTTAGATCCGTGGTTACCAAAGGTTCAAGGTTAACTTCCTTACCATCTAGGAGTCTAACTTAACTCACTTGATATGCTATTACAAACACAATCTAAAGGTTTTTTTTCTCCTCCTTTTTCTTCCTCCTCCATTCTTTATATATTAGGTATCATATTCTGTACTCTTTGTCTATTCCTTGATTGACCTTGGGGAGAGTTTATTTTGCTTTTGCTTAGTAATTACCTGTTCTACTTTCTTTACTATCATTTTATTACCTCTGGTGAAAGCTATTAAACCTTAGGTACACTTCCATCTATAGCAGTCCCTCAAAATACACCATAGAGATGGTTTGTGGGAGGTAAGTTCTCTCAGCTTTTGCTTATCTGGAAAACGTTTAATCTGTCCTTGCAACTTAAATGATAATCTGCTAGGTAAAGTAATATTGGTTCGAGGCCCTTCTGCTTCATTGCATGATATACATCATGCCATTCCTTTCTGGCCTGTAAGGTTTCTGCTGAGAAGGCTAATGATAGCCTGATTGGCTTTCCTTTGTATGTGATTTATTTCTCTCTCTGGCTGCTTTTAATAGTCTGTCCTTATCCTTGATCTTTGCCATTTTAATTACTGTATGTCTTGGTGTTGTCTTCCTTGTGTCCCTTGTGTTGGGAGATCTGTGCATCTCCATGGCCTGAGAGACTATCTCCTTCCCCAATTGGGGAAATTTTCAGCATTTACCTCCTCAAAGACACTTTCTATCCCTTTTTCTCTCTCTTCTTCTTCTGGTACCCCTATAATGCGAATATTATTCCATTTGGATTGGTCACACAGTTTTCTCAATATTCTTTCATTCTTAGGGATCTTTTTTCTCTGTGTGCCTCAGCTTCTTTGTATTCCTCTTCTCTAGTTTCTATTTCATTTATCATCTCCTTCACCAACATATAGATATGCATTAAGAGTTCTTTCTGTGCTTTGCCAAACAGTATCCAATCTGCTTTTAATACCGTCCATTGTGCTCTTCAATGATTGGATCTCCAATCGGAATTCATTTCTGAGTTCTTGAATATCTTTCCGTACCTCCATGAGCATGTTAAGGATTTTTATTTTGAACTCCCTTTCAGGAGGATTCAGGAGGTTGATGTTAATTAAGTCTTTCTCAGGAGTTGTATTAATAATTTTACTTTTAACCTGTGTTTCAATTTCTTGTATATAAAATGAGAATTAAGAACCTCTAACTATGCTGAGGGACAGTGACTGCAGTAGGGTGGGAGTGGAGATGATAAAATGGGTGAATGTTGTAATCACTCTGTTGCTCATATGAGCCCTTTGTGGGATTGTATATCAGTGATACCTTAATAAGGAGAAAAGAAAGAAAATAAATAAAACCCAAAGAAAAAAAAAGAAGAAGTAAATCATAGAATTAGCTTCTAGAGCATGGCCAGTGCTCAGTAAGGATTAATTAGTATTTTTTCAATGATTACTTAATTATACATCTTTTATAAGAGAATCACATAAAATAAGAGTAAAACTGTTAAAATTGTACATTTTAGACATCAAGCAAATAAGCATGCAAACTGAGTAGTGGTAGCTGGGAAATGCAAATTAAAACTGTGACCTACCACTGAACACCTTTTCAAATGGCCAAAATCCAGAACATTGACAACACCCATGCTGGTGAGGACATGGAGCAAGAGGAATTTTCATACATTGCTGGTGGAAATGAAAAAAGTACAACCACTTTGGAACACAATTTGGTAGTTTCTTACAAAACTAAATAACTCTTACCATGTGATCAAGCAATGGTACTCCTTGGTATTTACTGAAAGCTGTGGAAAACCTATCTATACAAAAACCTACAAATAGTTGTTTATAGCAACTTTATTATTAATTGCTAAAACTTGGAAGCAAGATATCCTTCAGTAGGTGGATGGATAAACAAACTGTAGTACCTTCAGATAATGAAATATTATTCAGCACTGGAGAATGTTAGTGAAATGAGCTATTAAACATGAAAAAATATGCATATTCCTAAGTGGAAGAAACTAATCTGAGAAGGTCCCATACTATATGATTGCAGCTATATGACATTCTGAAAATGGCAAAACTGTGGAGACCATAGGAAGATCAGTGGTTGCTGATGGAGATGAACATGCAAATCACAAATAATTTTTAGGGCATAAGTACCCTGTATGATATTATAATGATGGATATATGTCATTATATATTTGTCTAAACCCACAGAATATACACCACCAGTAGTGAGCCCTAATGTAAACTCTGGACTTTGGGTGATGTGTATATAGATTCGTCCTTGATAAGAAATGCACCATTTTGGAGAGAGATACTGATAATGGGAGAGACAGTGCATGTGTGAAAGCAGGGAATATGTGGGAATCTCAGTTTTGTTGTAAACCTAAAACTGCTCTAAAAATTAAATCTTAAAAACAAATTTTAAGAGTAGTGATAGAACTATTTTTATTAGAGAAGCAGGATGGCCTGTTCGACTCTGTTCCTTGGAGTCCTTGGGGATTCACAGGGCCCACTCTGAGACAATTTTAGACTTGAAAGTCAAAAGGATATAGATAAAGTCATGGAGGTCAACTCCTTGTAGATTAACAACACATGCCAACTGGAGCAATAACCTAGAAACAAAACAAAACACCTCATTGACATAAGGTCTGAAAATCTGAAGTTAATTGACCTCTCTGAATATGTTTCCTCATCTACAAAATAGGTGAATGTTATCTATGATTATCGGGGATTTTCTTATATTTTGAATGTAAAATGCATAGTATAACATGGATATCCAATAACTGCTGACCTCTATCACCCTTACATCAAAAATTAAATGGTTTACTTCTAATTTACTTCTAATCTAACCAAATTATGTGCTTTGAATCATCTTCTCTCAGCCTGTTATTCACATGTATCATTCCGGTACATTCAAGAAATAGTATGTTTTTTATTGTTGCCTCAACTAAAAGAAAACACCTGGCAAAACAAAATCACAAAAGCGCATCAACGTCAAGCACCAAGGTAATCACCTGCACTATCCACTGGCACAGGATCAGGAGCTGATTCTTTGCATGTTGTCACGTGCATACAAATTCTCTTTAGTTTTGAAGTTCTGCACCAGTAAAGTGTCTGGGTGCTCTGTTTTTGTCGCTTTTTTTTCCCCTCAGGTACACTGAAATTCTCATTGAATCTCGTTTCAGTGGTGGGAAAAAAGTTCACATGCAAATGTTGACTTTCAATAACCCCACACAGACACACAAAAATGTGTGCATGACAGCAGGCACTGAGAAGTGATGAGACCTATTGCCTCTGCTGCTTGTGACAACCCTTGATCTATACCTGATAATCTGTGTCTTGTGCGTGTGGCATACTGTCATGGCAGAAAGGACGAGAAAGGGGTAGAGATGGGCAGAAGGAAAGAATAGAAGAGGAATTTTACTATTTTGCCCAGAACTTCCCTTTTCTCCCCCAAAAAGAAAATATCACTGCTTCAAATATAGAGATGCCAGCCCTAATACTAATACATATGTATATTCAGCTTGGAACACCAATGTGAGACCAGCCATCCTTCATACATTCATGTATATATTTAAATACTCTCTTTTTTTTCTTTTTGACAGTCCTTGTCAGTAAATTGTAGAGTTATCTTGTTATTTATGCTTTGCTAAAATAGAAACCTCATTTTTATAGAAGCCTTGTATCAAGCCTCTACATAAATAGGTGGTTATTAAATCTTCATTTGGAGTTTGTTTGATGAACAAATATATACTGTAGTATTAAAACTTAAGTAGGAGTGAAATAGAAATACTGCGCATTCAAGAAAAATCCATCAATGCACAGAAAACACAACCAAGAGTTTAAAAATTATGCTGACAGGTGAATATCAGAGTTTTGATTCAGAAATTTTCCATGGTATTTATATGTAAAACCAAGGATTTAAAAATCCTTCATCATTTCTTCAGTGAGTTGCTGCTTTGCTTTTCAATTTGCTGCTCTTTAGATTGAGTATTTATCTACACGACACCAAACATACTGATGAAATCCAAAACATTCAGTCAATCATTCAGCTGTTTGTTAATATACATTTGGCATCACTTAGAAAAGAGTAATTAGAAATCATTAACTAGATTTTTCTATTTTCATTTATATATTTGGCAGTATTCATAGTTACAGCTGCAAGAAAAGCTTGGTCCTCACAGTCATAATTATAAGGAAAGTTTGGTCTCATTAGCCACTGCCTTTTACTTGGTACTTTGTACTCTGTCAACAAAAGCTTTTTGTCTGATGTATTTAGTTTTTCCTTACTCTTAAATTACAACTTCCTTTCTCTTTGACTGTTGAGCTCTGACCTAAATTTACTTCCATCAGTGTTTTGATTCATCTTACTCTCATTTCAGCTTTCCAGATAGAGAACATGAATATATATTTTCTATATTTCATGATTTTATTATCTATTTCAGTCATTCTTATAAAAAATCAGCTGATGTGATATAAATTTGTAGAATAAATATGAAATTGTCACAGTCCAAAATGTTTAACTTCAATGAAGATGAAAAGACACTAGAGAAAGAGGAGAGAGAAATGCACAAGGGGCCTGGGATGAGTGAGTTGCTAAGGGCACCAAGTTTCCTAAGAGTGGAAGATAAAGCAAAGACGGAGTTAAAGGAACTGGATAATGGTGTGTTGGGAAAATAATCCTTCAAGTCCATTTAGGGCAGTGATAACAAACTCACCTCACCCGTCACTGGGCTTTATTACAGGAAGATGGGTGCCCTCGCAGCCCACCTCTAACTCCATTACAGGATTCACTCTTCTGCAAAAGAAGTTACCTGGACATTCCTCTGTGGAATTCAGTGTATTCATTTCTACAAAAAAATATTTAGTCTATACTTTCTGATAATTTAATTCAATACAGGACCAAAGCTTAAAGAAGCTAATACCCATCACATATCAAATATTTCCTCTGTGCCAGACCAGCTGAGTTTTTTCCAAATCTCATTTAATTTTCACAATATGTGAGTGATTAGCCCCATTTTATAGGTGAGAAAGCAGGTTTTGTAGAGATCAATTCATGGACCCAAGGTCACAAGCTAGAAGCAGGTAAATGGCCGAGCTGTTGCACAAACCTGGGTGGCTGAGTGTGCATGAAATGCTACTGTTCATATGAACTCCTGGGCTCCAGCTCCAGATATTCTGACTCTGTTTAAGGTGGGGCCTTGGAATCCGCATTTTACAGCATCTCTGGTGATTCTTGACTGTGGTAGAAGTGGGGCCGATACTCAAGCATACTGACCCTCAAGCCCTTGCTATTTCCCACTCTGGAAAGATCCACTTTTCACCCAGAAGACTCCACAGTTATTTTCAGTGTGCTTGCTAAGTCAGGTGTGAAAAATCGTCCTTGTAGACCTCATGCCTCTATTCAACTCACTGAGATCTTTTAAAACATTTTGGTAATAATAGTAACTGCTGCTTATAGAGCTCTCTTAAGTGCAATAACATTCTAAGTGTTTTACATCTATTATATCCTTAAACAGCCTATCAGTTAGGTACTATTATTATCCCTACTTCTCTAGGGAAACTAGGGAAGAACTAGAATGTGAAGAATAGTTTGGTTTCCGAGGCAATGTTTTACATCAATCACATGATACTGTTTCTGGGAGTCATTTGGCTGAAAAACAAGTAGACTGCCTGGACTTTGTGGAACTGACAGTCCTTCCTCTGGAGCATGCTCAGTGACACAGGAACAGCTAGCTACCAGAATAGGCCACCGGACGTGGGACAGTTGTTCAGAGGGTGCTTAAGGCCAAGGTCAAGAGGAACAAACGAAAAATGGTGCAGCAGTTCACAAAACACTGTAAATAGCAAATCTTCTCCTTTATTTGTAAATTTTGTGAGCAGTTAGGACTCAGGTAGTACTTCACAGTCTCAGTCATGAAGGTGATTCTTTTGCAGGGTGAAATAAAACAGTTAGGACTTTGACTCCAAAGTTTGAAAAAGCCACGTAGGAAAATTAATTTTCCTCAAGCAAAATTTTTAGTGTAGGCAATCTTATTAGGGTTTTTATTTTCATTGAAACTTAGAGAAATAATAAAACACACCATTAAATAGGTTGCCAATCTATGGCTGACATCAATTTTGTTAAAGTTTTGCTCCAGGGTTTCCCTCTTCTTGTAGTTATATTCGTTTCTTCATCCGGCCAACATTCAACCACTGGGTCTGTTAAAGAATCCCTAACTCATGCCCAGAAACAAGGTTTTGACATAAAACAGGTATTACATCAGTATTTATTGATGTAGTAAGTGCTTATAGTACAATTTACTCCATGTTAAATACATATATATATGTATGTATATATATGCAGGATACTAAAGTATGTATTCTCTGCTCACAAGTTGCTTATAATCCATGTTGATCCCAGACAGTTTCATCAGGCAATGTTATAAGATGCTGGATCCTCAATTTTCAAATGAGAATTATGAGAATAAATGATTGGCTAAAGGACTAAATTACTAAAATCTAAAAGGAACCCTCTAATTCAGAAGTTTGCAAACTTGTTTTTAGTGACCAAGCCCTTTTTCAAACAAAATTTCATACAGAAATCCAAGATGTTACTGAGCTGAATCTGGCCAAAGGAGTACATGGAGGCAATTCTTCCCCTGAGGGTCAGTTGTAAGCTATTAGGACCCTGTAATGAAAATCTGAAGAAACAGCTCCTGATACACAACAATTTGTTTCATGGCGGCGATACTCAGGAGAAATCCAAGACTGCTTCAGAATCACCAAAGGATTTTCCCTCTGTAAGTGACTGAGTTGTCCTTCCAAACGCAGGGTTAAGGCCACTGGCATGGCAATTTCAGAAAAAGAGCATCTGCTTGCAATATACCTGGCTGAGGGATGTATTCTAGAATTTAATTTCTACCACTGCCAATCTCTTGACCTTCAAAACACAAACACTGATCCTGGAAAAAAGGGTATTATGGTTCAGTTCCATGAATTTTTTTCCCCTCAAATGGGCTACTGATTAGGGAACCTTATTTATATTATATACTTTGAAGATTTTAAAAGACAACCGGAGCATTTGAAGGGACAGAGACTCTTTTAATGAAATGTTAGAGGAGTCTAGACTTTACATATGCCATCCTTGTCCAACCTTTATTCTCTCTTTTCACACTTTATTGCTGGCTAATGTGACAATGTCTTCCTCTCATAACAAATACTACCCCCTTTCCTGCATATATATAAACCTTTCAATTTCTTTCCCTCTGAAAGCCACTGGCTGATTTTTTTTTTAAGTACCAAACTGGGAGAGTGTGGCATGAAGTACACCTATCCAAATTAGCCACTGCAAATACAAACAGAGAGGTTTTCTAAATATTGCATTTGATCTTTTTTTCTGTAATTTGTTGTTCATATGGATGCTTTGCATGTGTTGATTAAATATGCACTTTCCACTGCCTGGGGGGCCAGAGCCCGTCACAGCAGACCAGCGTTATCTGGTCCCAGGAGACGGTAGCACTGCAGAGGGGCACTGTCACACGGACTACCTGCTTCAGCTTGTCTTAGCAACAATGATGGCCATATGTGGAGCTACAGGAAAACAGATGCTGTTTTTCCATTTGTGAAATCAAGTTGTTGGAAAGTAGTCAGGTTTCCAATGTACAAAAGCTCATCTAATCAACCTATGGAGGCTGTGAGCTTTCTCAGAAATATTTGACAACATTCCCTGGTATTGGTGACTAGAAACATATATGAAATCATAGTTCCAAAATGATAATCCTTTCCCATACTTGGTTGATAATACTTGTTTTGACAGCTGGAACTAGAGTATCTTTCTTAAACCACAAAAATATGTAATTCAGTTTTCAGTTGTAAAAAGGGCTTCAAGACACAGTCTCTAGGTATAAGGTAGATTCACTATAGCATTTTATTTTATTATATCACTATAGTATCAAGGATTATTTCCACCTGATGACCAGGAACAGGAATATGAGAGATTCATAATCTCCTTCAAAAGTAAAATTTCTTCAAAAGGCCTGTAAGTGTACTGTGATCCACTCCAACCTCACTCTTGCTGGTATTGCAAGGATTCACATTACCTGCCATTTGTGTAACAAAATACTCTGCTCTAGCTCCTTGGGAAGCTCCTTTTCATCCAAAATCGTGACCTGCTTCTAGAGTCAGTGCCCTAAGCAAAGTATAGTTTGAAATCTGATTGGCTAGAATGCATACTACACCACATCAGGAAGGAAAGAAATGTTGGAGAAATATAGCCACTTACAAAGCAGATCAATTGTTGATATTAATAGATCTGCAATTATTACTATTTTTGTTTTTTTTTAATTTGTAGGAAGAAATGTAGACAAAACATGAACATGAGCAATATAAAGTTCGCATTGGAGGAACCTGGCTTCTGATCCTGTTTCCATTATGACTACCTAATTTTATTACAGCTTGACTTTTAACATTATGGCATGACTTTTCTGTCTATGAAATATAAGTAGTCATCAAAAAGTTATCATAATAAGAAATACAACAAGCTTTAAGAACTAAAAATCTATAGAATGCCCAGGTCTGGGTAACATATGCTTTTCCTCATGCAGTTGGTCCTGAACACCTTGGTATACTGACACAGGATGCACATCTTCCTGGAACACATTTCCCTGGGAAGAAACAAAATCAATGAATAATGACCTCATAATAGTAAAGATACTACAGACACAAAAATTCCTGTTTGTTCAGAGGACAAAGACATTGTTCCTCTCAGAGTAATTTTGGAGGTAACATTTGAGCTGGACTTCGAAATGTGGAGATTCAATAGGTTGGGGATGTTTTCACAGGAGAGAAACAGTACCTTTAGTATAAGCTTGATGGCAGGAGACCACAGGGCATTTGCAAGGGCTAGGGTTTTAAGTGAATTTGGCCAGAGAAGGTTGAAGTTTGGTGAAGGAGAGCAAGGGGAGAATGACAGGCAACTTAAGGCCAGATCCTGAAGGATGATCTAAGGAATTCACAAGTGACTCTGAGCAGTGGAAAGGTGAGATGCCTTTTTGCAGCTGAGAATCAAGGTCAGAGCTGCACTTTGTACAGATCAACTTGAGACCCGGTGTGTAGCAGTGTGAAGCTACTGTGGACCGTCACTCCCCATGCATTTTCAAAGAGGAATGGACTATGGTAAAGAATCTGGCAGTCTAAAAATATGAAACAGTTATAAATAAGTACCAGGACATAATTAAACACTAAATTGTGTGGTAACAACAATTGTCATTAAAGTTTATAGTCCACAAATCACTTTCACAGTATTAATCTCAGCCCCTCAATAAATACTTCCTGAATGAATGAACAGCCAACCCTTTGAGGTAAATAGCAGAGATAGGGAATCTGAGAATTGAGGTCACCTGGGCAATTAAGTGTTGCTCTGGAACTGAAAGCCAGACCTCATGGTTACTGACCTGCTTTTTGTAGACCAATATGCCGGAATTAAGGGAAAAAACATCGTTGAGTTCCTCTGTCACTAGGTTCACTACCAAGTTCTACTAAGGGAAGGAAGAGAAAAAACAGATTATGCTAGGTTCTTAGCCCATGGGTAATTGTTAAATATCTCTGTGAACAAGCCTTCCTTAAGGGAAGGTTTAATGACCAGGTAGTACTAACAGATACAACAAAAGTCTGTCATCAAAAATTTTGGCCACATAAATGGAACCATTTTCTGGCCCTTTTGGCAATTCTTACTTCTGCTGTCATATTCATTCTAGCCATTGTCTCTGCTTTTGTTTGTTCAGTGTGGAGTCCCACATATGTCACAGCAATGAATGTGTGCCTAGGTAGGAACCCCTGCAGGGATTTTCCAAATGTTTCATTGTACGTTAGGACTTAGCCTCAGCCATTGTCAACTGTGCTGTCACCTTTATTCCACTGTAGCCCGTGGTAAGTCCTGCATGACACCCAACCATACAATCACCTCTCTTGGGGCTTGCAGATGTGCTGTGTGGCTGAAACCATGCAGTTTTCTTATTGGTTTATAGTAGACTGACCTTGAGTGAATACATTCTTTGTTTATCCAAGAGGAACAAGATCCAATCCATTAGCAAATTCCATCAGTTCTACTTTCAAAATATATCCTGAATCTGACCACTTTTATCTCCTCCATCCTTATTATCACAATGCAGGCCACCATAACATCTTGCCTAGAAAACAGCACTTGTCTCCTATCTTTCCTGTTGTCCTGCCTTGTTACAGTCTATACATAACAGCCAGGGTGATGTTGGTAAAATGCAAACTAGATCCTGTCACCTGCCTGCCGTTCCAGTGGATCCCATCTCAAGAGTCAGATGGAAGCCTTCGGGTGTCCATGAATACTAAGAGGGCTGGTGATAGGAAGTGAGGTGAGACAGTCAACTTGGAGCCTTATTTCCTGCCATTTGAGCTTCACCCTCCATTGGCCTGGTTACTACTTCAGTAAGCAAGGTCCACTCCAAGATTTTTAAGCTTATGGCTCCCTTTATATGAGACTTTCTTCCCAGAAAGGTCTTTGCCCCCACCCCTGCCCCCACTTTCTAAATATCACCTTCTGACTGCTACCTCCATTTGTCCTCTTATTCTGTGGTGTTGCTTCGTAAAACATAAAACTGCCAACATTATAGAATCCATTGATCTAGTCCTCTTTCCTCACCTAGAACATAAGCTCCATGAAAGCAAGAACATTATTTTGTTCCCTATAGCCTAGAAGAGGGACCGGCACAAAGAAGGTGTCCCATAAATATTGAGTGGATGAATCATATCTCACCCTCACCAAGAGATACTCTTTTTTTTTGGTATCATTAATCTACAATTACATGTGCAATATTATGGTTATTAAACTACCCCCTTCATCAGGTCCCCCCCACCAACCCCATTACAGTCACTGTCCATCAGCGTAGTGAGATGCTATAGAATCACTACCTGTCTTCTCTGAGTTGTACAGCCCTCCCCATGCACCCCCAACATTACATCTGCTAATCGTAATGCCCCTTTTTCCCCCTTGTCCCTCCCTTCCCACCCATCCTCCCCAGTCCCTTTCCCTTTGGTAACTATTAGTCCGTTCTTGGGTTCTGTGAGTCTGCTGCTGTTTTGTTCCTTCAGTTTTTTTCTTGGTTCTTATACTCCACATATAAGTGAAATCATTTGATACTTATCTTTTTCCACCTGGCTTACTTCACTGAGCATAATACCCTCTAGCTCCATCCATGTTGTTGCAAATGGTAGGATTTGTTTTCTTCTTATGGCTGAATAATATTCCATTGTGTATATGTACCACCTCTTCTTTAGCCATTCATCTACTTATGGACACTTAGGTTCCTTCCATTTCTTGGCTATTGTAAATAGTGCTGCAATAAACATAGGGGTACATATGTCCTTTTCAAACTGGGCTGCTGCATTCTTAGGGTAAATTCCTAGGAGTGGGATTCCTGGGTCAAATGGTATTTCTATTTTTGAGGAACCTCCATACTGCTTTCCACAATGGTTGAACTAACTTGCAGTCCCACCAGCAGTGTAGGAGGGTTCCCTTTTCTCCACATCCTCGCCAACATTTGTTGTTGTTTGTGTTTTGGATGTTGGCCATCCTCACTGGTGTGAGGTGATATCTCATTGTGGTTTAATCTGCATTTCTCTGATGATTAGCGATGTGGAGCATCTTTTCATGTGCCTGTTGGCCATCTGAATTTCTTCTTTAGAGAAGTGTCTATTCATGTCCTCTGCCCATTTCTTAATTGGATTATTTGCTTTTTGTTTGTTAAGGTGTGTGAGTTCTTTATATATTTTGGATGTCAACCCTTATCAGATATGTCATTTATGAATATATTCTCCCATACTGTAGGATGTCTTTTTGTTCTACTGATGGTGTCCTTTGCTGTACAGAAGCTTTTCAGCTTGATATAGTCACACTTGTTCATTTTTGCTTTTGTTTCCCTTGCCCAGGGAAATATGTTCATGAAGAAGTTGCTCATGTTTATGTCCAAGAGATTTTTGCCTATGTTTTTTTCTAAGAATTTTATGGTTTCATGACTTACATTCAGGTCTTTGTTCCATTTCTAATTTACTTTTGTGTATGGGGTTAGTAAATGATCCAGTTACATTCTCCTACATGTAGCTGTCCAGTTTTGCCAACCCCAGCTGTTGAAGAGGCTGTCATTTCCCCACTGTATATCCACGGCTCCTTTATCATATATTAATTGACCATATATGTTTGGGTTTATATCTGGACTCTCTATTCTGTTCGACTGGTCGTGGGTCTGTTCTTGTGCCAGTACCAAATTGTCTTGAGTACTGTGGCTTTGTAGTAGAGCTTGAAGTTGGGAAGTGAGATTCCCCCCTACTTTATTCTTCCTTCTCAGGATTGCTTTGGCTATTCAGGGTCTTTTGTGGCTCCCCATGAATTTTAGAACTATTTGTTCCAGTTTGTTGAAGAATGCTGTTGGTATTTTGATTGGGATTACATTGAATCTGTAGATTGCTTTAGGCAGGATGGCCATTTTGACAATATTATTTCTTCCTAGCCAAGAGCATGGGATGAGTTTCCATTTGTTAGTGTCCTCTTTAATTTCTCTTAAGAGTGTCTTGTAGTTTCAGAGTACAGGTCTTTCACTTCCTTGGTTAGGTTTATTCCTAGGTATTTTATTATTTATGGTGCAATTGTGAATGAAATTGTTTTGCTTTTTTCTCTTTCTGCTAGTTCATCATTAGTGTATAGGAAAGCAACAGATTTCTGTGTATTAATTTTGTATCCTGCAACTTTGCTGAATTTAGATATTAGTTCTAGTAGTTTTGGAGTGGAGTCTTTAGGGTTTTTTATGTACAATATCATGTCATCTGCAAATTATGACAGTTTGACTTCTTCTTTACCAATCTGGATGCCTTGTATTTCTTTGTTTTGTCTAATGGCTGTGGCTAGGACTTTCAGTACTGTGTTGAATAATGGTGGGGAGAGTGGGCATCCCTGTCTTGTTCCCAATCTTAGGTGAAAAGCTTTCAGCTTCTCACTGTTAAGTATGATGTTAGCTGTGGGTTTGTCATATATGGCCTTTATGATGTTGAGGTACTTGCCCTCTATACCCATTTTGTTGAGATTTTATATCATAAATGAATGCTGAATTTTGTTGAATGCTTTTTCAGCATCTATGGAGATAATCATGTGGTTTTTGTTCTTCTTTTTGTTGATGTGGTGGATGATGTTGATGGATTTTCAAATGTTGTACCATCCTTGTATCCCTGAGATGAATCCCATTTGATTATGGTGTATGATCCTCTTGATGTATATTTGAATTCCGTTTGCTAATATTTTGTTGAGTATTTTTGCATTTATGTTCATTAGGAATATTGGTATGTAATTTTCTTTTTTTGTGGTGTCTTTGCCTTGTTTTATTATTAGAGTGATGCTGGCTTCATAGAATGAGTTTGGAAGTATTCCCTCCTCTTCTATTTTTTGGAAAACTTTAAGGAGAATGGGTATTATGTCTTCTCTATATGTCTGATAAAATTCAGCAGTGAATCAATCCAGCCTTGGGGTTTTGTTCTTGGGTAGTTTTTTGATTACTGATTCAATTTCAGAGCTGGTAATAGGTCTGTTTAGATTTTCTGTTTCTTCCTTGGTCAGTCTTGGGAGGTTGTATTTTCCTAGGAAGTTGTCCATGTCTTCTAGGTTATCCAGTTTTTTAGCATATAGATTTTCATAGTATTCTCTAATAATTCTTTGTATTTCTGTGGTGTCTGTCATGATTTTTTTTTCTCATTTCTGATTCTGTTTATTTGTGTACATTCTCTTTTTCTCTTAATGAATATGGCTAGGGGTTTATCTATTTTGTTTATTATCTCAAAGAACCAGCTCTTGGTATCAGTGATTTTTTCTATTGCTTTATTCTTCTCAATTTTATATATTTCTTCTCTGATCTTTATTATGTCCCTCCCTCTGCTGAGTTCGGGCCTCATTTGTTCTTTTTCCAGTTTCAATAATTGTGACTTTAGACTATTCATTTGGGATTGTTCTTCCTTCTTTGAATAGGCCTGGATTGCTATATGTTTTCCCCTTAGAACTGCCTTTGCTGTGTCCCACAGAAGTTGGGGCTTTGTGCTGTTGTTTTCATTTGTCTCCATATATTGCTTGATCTCTGTTTTAATTTGGTTCATTGATTATTTAGGAGCATGTTGTTAAGCCTCCATGTGTTTGTGAGCCTTTTTGTTTTCTTTGTATAATTTATTTCTAGTTTTATACCTTTGTGATCTGAGAAGTTGGTTGGTAGAATTTCAATGTTTTTGAATTTACTGAGGCTCTTTTTGTGGCCTAGTATGTGGTTTACTCTGGAAAATGTTCCATGTGCACTTGAGAAGAATGTGTGTCCTGCTGCTTTTTGCTGTAGAGTTCTGTAAACGTCTGTTAGGTCCACCTGTTCTAGTATGTTGTTCAGTGCCTCTGTGTCCTTACTTATTTTCTGTCTGGTTGATATGTCCTTTGGAGTAAGTAGTGTGTTGAAGTCTCCTAGAATGAATGCATTGCATTCTACTTCCCCTTTTAATTCTGTTAATATTTGTTTCACATATCTCGGTGCTCCTGTGTTGGGTGCGTATATATTTATAATGGTTATATCCTCTTGTTGGACTGCCCCATTATCATTATGTAATGTCCTTCTTTATCTCTTTTTGCTTTCTTTGTTTTGAAGTCTATTTTGTCTGATACAGTACTGCAACACCTGCTTTTTTCTCCCTATTATTTGCATGAAATATCTTTTCCATCCCTTCACTTTTAGTCAGTGTGTATCTTTGGGTTTGAGGTGAGTCTCTTGTAAGCAGCATATAGGTGGGTCTTGCTTTTTTATCCATTCTTTTACTCTGTGTCTTTTGATTGGTGCATTCAGTCCATTTACATTTAAGGTGATTATTGAAAGATATGTACTTATTGCCATTGCAGGCTTTGGATTTGTGGTTACCAAAGGTTCAAGGGTAGGTCCTTTACTATCTAACCATCTAACTTAACTCTCTTATTAAGCCATTATAAACACAGTCTGATTATTCTTTATTTCTCTCCCTTCTTATTCTTCCACCTCCATTCTTTATATGTTAGGTGTTTGTTCTGTACTCTTTTGTGTTTCCTTTGATTGTTTTTGTGGATAGTTGATTTTATTTTTTGCCTTTAGTTAGTATTTGGTTGGTCTGCTTTCTTTGCTATGATTTTATTTTCTCTGGTGACACCTATTTAGCCTTATGAGTGCTTCCATCTAGAGCAGTCCCTTTAAAATATCCTGTAGAGGTGGTTTGTGGAAGGTAAATTTTCTCAACTTTTGCTTGTCTGGAAATTGTTTAATCCCTCCTTCAAATTTAAATGATAATCCTGCTGGATACAGTATTCTTGGTTCAAGGCCCTTCTGTTTCATTGCATTAAATACATCATGCCATTCTCTTCTGGCCTGTAAGGTTTCTGTTGAGAAGTCTGTTGATAGTCTGATGGGTTTTCCTTTGTAGGTGAACTTTTTTCTCTCTCTGGCTGCCTTTAATACTCTGTTCTTGTCTTTGATCTTTGCCATTTTAATTATTATATGTCTTAGTGTTGTCCTCCTTGGGTCCCTTGTGTTGGGAGATCTGTGGGCTTCCATGGTCTGAGAGACCATCTCCTTTCCCAGCTTGGGGAAGTTTTCAGCAATTATTTCTTCAAAGACCCTTCTATCCCTTTTTCTCTTTCTTCTTTTTCTGGTACCCCTATTATGTGAATATTGTTCTGTTTGGATTGGTCACACAGGTCTCTTAATCTTTCATTCCTAGAGATCCTTTTATCTCTCTCTGCCTCAGCTTCTCTGTATTCCTGTTCTCTGATTTCTATTCCATTAACAGTCTCTTGCACCTCATCCTATCTACTCTTAAAACCTTCTATTGATTGTTTCACTTCTGTTATCTCCATCCATACTTCATCTGTTAGCTCTTCCATATTTCTCTGCAGGTCCATCAGCATGAGTATGACTTTTATTTTGAATTCTTTTTCAGGAAGATTCATTATATCTATCCCACAAGGCCCTCTCTCTGGAGTTGGCTGAGTGATTTTTGACTGAACCAGATTCTTCTGTCTTTTCATGGCCGAAGAAGTGGTTGCAGGCAGCTGGCATGTGTGTCAGCAGGGAGAACAACGTCCCTTCCTGCTTGTTGTTCTCCTTGCCCTTCTCCGCTGCCTGTGTTGGTTACCCGCACACCGGGAGGAGTCTCTGGGTTAATCACCTGAGCTGCCATGGGCAGGGCAGCCCTCAGGATAGCCCAGGGCCCTGTGGGGTGTAGCAGCCATGCCGTGTGTGTTCTCCTGCGAGAACAGAGCTCCTTCGTGCCTTCCAGACCTTGCTCTGGCTTCCTCTGTCTGTGCTGGGCAGCTGCACACTGGTGGCAGCCTCTGGGTCTGTCCCTATTAGCTGCGGGCTGGGAGGAGACTCTGTGTGGTTGCCGTGGGTGGGGCTGTTCTCCGCTGCTCTGTAGCTGTGGAGGGTCAGCCAGTTTGCTTGCAGCGACGGCCGGGGAAATGAATGGCAGGGTGCTTATTGGCATGAGGGGCTTCAGGGTTGCTTTACGCCCCAGGGGGTTAGGGTGCCTGAAGTTCCTTAAGATTCTAGCCTGCTGGGCTGAGTGTGCCGGGCGATTTTGTCCCCCCATTAAGCCCTTGTCCCTTTAAGACTTTTAAAAAGCGCCCGCTTTTCTTTTGTCCCAGGGGAGCCGGATGTGGAGACCTGCTCACAGTTTCCATCTCCGATTTCACTTTTCCATTTCTCTAATAGCCAGTACACCACGCGATGTGTGTCTGTGCTCCCAGCGCAGTTCACCAGGGCTGCTTATTTAGCAGTCCTGTGTCTCCACTCCCTACCCACTCTGATTCTTTTCCCCGGCTGGTGAGCTGGGGCCGGGGGAGTGCTTGGGTTCCACCGGGTCACAGTTTGTATCTTATCCTTTTCATGAGATGCTGAGTTCTCACAGATGTAGATGTAGCCAGGCTGTTGTACTGTATCTTCTGGTCTCTCTTTTAGGAGTAGTTGTATTTGTTGTATTTTCAAAAATATATATGGTTTTGGGAGGAGATTTCTGCCGCCCTACTCACGCCTCCATCTTGAGCCCATCCTGATGAGATATTCTTAATCTCAGCAGAAGAGGAACATTAGGTTCATAAAGGTTAGGCTATTTGCAGTTCAATGTGGAACAGATCCATAGTAAAAATTCAGCACCTGCTGATATTTGAGGCCTTGCTCATTCCTCCACAGTTCTTTCATGTACATTGGTTAAGGTAGTTCTTTGGATAAGTAGTTTGGACATTTATCCAACAAATATTTATTAAATAGTAAATTTTAAATGTATTTGAGGAAAAACATCTCTATTAAGTTTAATTCCATCACTTAAAATCTGAAGCAAAGAAGTAACTTTCACAGGTCGTCATCATCTCCATGGAATTTCTTTAGGATCGCGGGAAGTAGGAGCGCTGTATCAGCAACCAGGCCCCTCCTTGGCTGCACCCCTCCATTGCTCTGGTCTCTCCATCCACTACCCCATGCTCTTGCCCTAAACTGTAGTCTTGTATCATAATTGGAAGTGGATATTTTAAGATAAAAGCTGTACCTGGCAAATAAAGAAACATATTTGTTCTAAGTTTAATTAAATAAGTCTGGGCAGCCTTTTTGCAATATGGAGATTAACTGTCAAATTTATGTTAATATGATCTCAGAAAATGAAGCTGCTATAAAAAGTTTCTCTCTCACCCCTCGCTTAAGCTCCTCATGTTGCCTTATTGAAGTTTCTTTAAATTGATAGTGTCTTATTAAAATCTCACCAGGTCACTTCTGCAAGAATAAGGCAGTTAAAAACATGTAACAAATTCCAAATGTTAAAGACATCAGTCCAAATAAACTAAAATCACATCTATCATGAAGAAAACTGTCACAATGGTTGAGTTCTCAGCCTCTTTGGAATCATTCAGTGCCAACCTCTCCTTTATCTGATTAATTCAGGATTATAAAGATCTTCTGAGCATTCAGTATAATACAAAGAACCTTTCATTTCACTGAGTATTCCCCTCCTTTTTTTTTTTTTGCGTGTGAAAAAGATGTGCCACCCAATTTTTTAATTTTATTTTGTGATTTAAGGAAAAAAAGCAAACACTTTGAGTCATGAATCCTGTTGTGGGGGCTGAGTTAATTAAAAACCTGATGTATACATACAGCTGATCCTACTCACCCTAATGAAGAACATTAATTCTAGGACATGTGTGGCTGTAGTCACATTGCTACAAATTACTGGACTCTTTCCTTTATCTGTTTCCAAGTAAGTCGCCCCCTGTTAGTTGGGAAAAAAGAAAAATATGACGCCTTAGTTCTAGGCAGCATAAATTACACGCATCAATCAGAGAAAGCTTAAATTAAAATACACATTTGGCAAACAAATATGAATATGTTGATCTCATCTGTGAATCAAAATGATGTAGTGCCAGTGCTGACCCCTCACTGTTTGACATGAAGGTCGCTGTGAGCAGCTTCTTTCTCATTGAGAAATGTTTTCATGTCTTTTAAAGGTGCAGTTTTGTATATGCCTTAATGTTCAATCTAACTAGTGATCCCTATGTAGAGAAATTGATTTATTTTATAAAGAAAATACAGGCTCATTTTTATTTATGTAATCCAAAACAGATAGCTAAATTAAAATGTAGGGCAAAAATATAGTGGTTTATGGTTCCTGGGCTGAGGATTCTCCAGTGTGTTTATGATATTTTCTAATCTAGCAGAATGCTATTTGTGAAATGGAAAGCTACACCTTTCTGATATTGAGTGATCATAAATCAGTCTATTCTTATCACCTATTGCATGCATTCTTGGGGCAGGGACAACTACCTGAGAGATGCCCATTATATGGCAAACCTTAAATAGAGATGATCTTGGGTCTTTCAGGTTGCCATTTCTTGAAAATATGTGTAGATGAAGCAGGCAGATTGAGTAAGGCAGAGATGTCCCTGGACAGAAGTGGGTTTATGTTATGACATTTATTTTGAATATTTATGTTGTGTTTTCTTGCTAAGAAAGTCATTCTCATAACTACAAACCAGTATAATCATCCTGTCTGTATTAAAGGGAGGGATATGCAACGCATGCCTTTGATAGGTTGCAATGCAATACTGAAAACCGTCACAGACAAATAGAGGGCAAATGACAAGACTAAGATAAAACGGCACAACATGTACACTTTAGTCTGCAAAGATCACCCGAAGAACTTGTTACATTACAGGCTCCATGTTCTCACTTCCCCAAACTCTAATTCAGCAGCTCTGGAATGAAGCATGAGATCTGCTTCTCGCATGAGTTTTCTAGATATTTTTTATTAATGTCCCTCAGGGCAAACTTCAAGAAAGACTGCTGGGAAGATGAACAGGTAAAAAGAAGACCACGTGATACAAAATCTGTTAATTTTTAGCAGTTTGACAAAAGATTATTAAGAGATTAAATCCTGACTTGGGGTGAGCAATTTGTGCACAAATTGTCACTTTAGAGAGCAGAAAGTAGGGTTCTAGAGGGGTGTATTTTGACAGTTGCTTCACATCGAGGCATTTCTTGTGAGAGGAGCTACCCAGAATAAGGCACCTTTGAGCTACAGTAGCAAACTTCCCAGATTTTTTTAAATGAACTCCAATCTGAAATACTCAGTTCCATTATCCCTGCAACATGTATACCAATTCTTGGTTCAAGGAAATGTGATTGCTATGTTTCTAGGGCAAATTCTCAGACTCTGATTTCTATTCTAGAGTACTGATAAAAAAAAAAGTGTAGAATCTTCTAGGAGGAAGAAATCCATTGAGGCAGGGCAAAAGAATTATCATTATGTTTTACCTATTTGAGGGGCTGGAAAGACAATAGTTTTGTCTTTTATGATACATTGAGTAACACTGAAGTCTTCAAAAAGTAAAATGATGTGACAAAAAAGATGCATGAGGAATATTGTGTCTAAGGGAAGAAAAAAAAAACGTAAGTTAATTTTGCATAGATCCATGTGGGCTGTTAAGATGGCCAAGACAATGGCTTGGTTGTGCCACAGTCTGTTCATTTGGTTCAGATAGGCACTGCCAAGAGTAACTTGGGTACAATTTTGCTCTGTGCTAATTAGAGTTGGTCAAATGGTCCTCTGATGAATTTCCTCCCCTAGATAGAATTTGAGAGGGTATGTAACAACAAAGTAATTATTAGGGATGCCAATTATCTATAGGGGCATCTACACTGGATCCAGGGATGGAGAACCTGGTCTCAAAGTTCTTAGAAATTTTGCTCTCCCAACTAACGTACCCCCATTAAAAGTCCTCCTTTAGTGGGCATACAACCAATAGTGCATATGCTGATAGCGTTTTCACATACAAATCTGATAGTTAGGCACACATTACCTAATTTACACATGCAAATGGAGTAATTGTGTGCACTGGTGCTCAGGGAAACCTGGCACATACCCAAAGTGAAGGCCTTTTCAAAGCATGGCCAACCAACCAAATTCCTCTTCCACAGCAATTCATGGTACTGTCTTTACCTCTATTATACAAAATTCCATGGGAATCTGGGAGAAAGGATATGTGCTTTGTGGATTTCCCTGAATGACTGAAAAATTTTTATGTCTATTTGATTTGGACATGTTTTAAGTTCTCTTTCTTTTCCTTTGAGTAATTGACCACAGACTTCCTCTCCTTTGTAATAATTCACTATTTCATTTCTCTGCTTTAAAAAAGAAACTTTAATTAGAAAATACAGATTCTCTCATTATGACTTATTCTTATCTAGAACTTAAAGTGAGAATGACTATGAATTGTAATAAATGATTTTCACTTTTCAAAGAATGAAGATTACTGTTTACAGCTATGTGCACATGTGTTTATTCCAAGATGCATTTGATTATTCTAATTTTCTGAGCTGCTGCAGAAGCAGCCGTTAACCATTTCCTGTTTCTTTGTTTATATATTCCAAATAATCTGGGTTTATGACTACTCAGGCAGGACAATGCAGACAAAATAATTTAAGAAATGTAAGTACGAGTGAGTATATTTGCTTTGCCAGTGTTTCTCAGAAAGGGATAGTCTGAGAGTCTAACATCGATCATGACAATCTTTTTAGATTAACAGTGGTAGCAGAAAAAACACAATAGAAGGAACTGTACTGAAAGTAGAGAAATAAAGCGTACTTTGAAAGGAAATATAATAATTGGAAATTATAACTCTTATTATTCACTCAGAATGTATTTACTGTGTGCTCATGACAATCCATATACTGTTTGACTGTCCTCCTTGTTCTCATCTAATCTCTCTGAACATTCTGTTCCACGTCTGTCTGCCTCATCACTGATGGGATTATCCAGAATTCCAGATTTCAGTCCTCAACTTTCTACTCATTTTTTATGAGGAGCTTCATCTTCACTTCTGACCTCCATATATCTTTGTCCAGACAAGACTTCTTTTCTTCCAGAAGGCTTTTCATATTCCCATCAGGACGTCCCAGTGCTCAGCGATCTTAACAGGTCCAGACTGGGATTTATATCTTCCCTATACTTCGTGCTATTCATCTTTGGGTCCTCTTTGAATCTTCAGGCCACATGTCCTATTGGTCATTGAGTTTGATAGTACTTTACTTTCAAATGTTTCCTCTTGAATCTGTCCTTTCAGTCCTCTTCCTCTGCCTGCCTGAGATGGAGACACTTGAAGAATTTTATAACTTTCATCAGTGTCTACTCTAGGCAACTCTGTTCTCTCACTCTGTTTATATACTGCTTTGTTTAGCACCTTTAATTTCTCCTGACATATACATGCCAGAGTCCAAATGCCATTGTTTCCTGTACCAGGTTCAGCTGCATTACCCCTGCCTATTTGGTGTAACTGAAATACCCATCAACTTTTGCACTCAGTGCCACTCCTCATGCCATCCCCCTCTGTCAGTATTTCTCCCTCTTTGTTAGCATTCTCTTTCATTCTGTTGTGCTTTGTCTCTTTATCCTTGGAAGTCCACCTCATACGATTTCTCCTTTATGAAACTGCTCTAGTGCCTACTCAAGTAGGGTAGGCACTAGAATTAACTGTGCTTTCCTCTCTGAAATGATACTGCTTTTTAATATACTAGTTACTATCATTTATATGATAAATGTTGACAAGCAGTTTGCACATCGGATTGTACATTTCCTAAATCAGGAACTGTATTTTATTGATTGACATCACTAAGAATGCACCTATAGTTGAAATTGGGTTAATTGCCATTTCACAGAGGAAGAATACTCATCATGCAGCATATTGGAGTGTTAGGAAGTACTAATAATTATATACAGCAGTGGGGTTTGTATTAGGTGCTTTGGGGAGTATTTAGGGAAGAAAGATTTTGTTTTGGATTTGATACTGACCTGAAGTGAAATTAATTCTGATAGGCAATCTTAAAAACTCACAATAAAAAAAGGAAAATAAAAGCTGAAATTAAAGCCATAATTCTTAAATAATCAGTAGTCATATATATCAGCCATGAAAGGGGATGTTTGGTAATTTTTGTGGTCTAAACACTTTGTGTGTTCAACATGATCGTGGTGTGTTCTTGTTTTTGTCTTGCTCCTTCAGAGTCACAGAAGTTGCCTTATCTGCTATTGGCACTCTGTGAGATTATGTTTAGCTGGAGAACACCAATACCTAGCTGTGAGTGCCAGCCCTGCCCCTAACAACACCAGCACCTGGGAGTGCCAGGCCAGATTTTAGTTGTCAAGTCCTGCTTTTCTTTCTTTGGCCCCCCCTTTTAACCGCAGGAAGACAAAGACAGGCCATGGGATATTAATCCATGATATTCAGATTTTCTCCATTGCCAAGATTTTGCTGATGAAGATCAGGAGGGTGTCCAGAGAACGCAGTCAATCACTGTACAAGGGTTAATCCATCTATGCTTATAACAAGCCTTGAAGCCAGAAGTTTAGATCATAAAACCTATGCAATGAAAACACGTACTAGAATCCAACTGTGTGTATTATTTTTCTTACTTATGAGTTGTCTCACTCCCCTTGTAACATATATAAATCAAAAATTATTTACTCCAGGATGCCTCCTACTCAGCTAACTAAGAGAAAACCAGTGGCTATTGAGTGTCCACGACAATGGTGGGTAATAGATTTAAAACTGTTTGAGTTTCCAGGGCAGAATTTTTATCATTTATGTTTGCTAGAATCAGTGACAAATTTTAGACCATGTTTTACAATTGTATTATCCCTTCTGTGGGATAATTATAGTTCACATAGTTGCTAATAATTAGAGTAAGTCAGTGTGTAATAACACTCATAAGTTTGATGTTCATGTAAGAAGCAGTGTCCTAACTGGGCATGGACTATATTGAAAGTAAGAATATTTCCGGGAAGATGGCGGTGTGAGCAGGGCGGCAGAAATCTCCTCCCAACACTATATTAACCTACGAAAACACAGAAAATACATCTATTCCTAAAAGAGAGACGAGAATACACAGCAAAGCGCGTGCAGCTACACCCGAGAGGACTCGGCACCCCAAGAGGCGGGTAAGATACGGAGCCGCGACCCGGCGGGACCCGAGCCCTCCCCCACCCCAGCGCACCGGCGGGAGGAGAGGATTCAGAGCCGGGAGGGAGTGGAAGTGCACCCCGCGAAGTAGCCAGCCCCGGGGATCTGCGCGGGGAGCGCTGACCCACATCGCGCAGTGCAGCGGAGATTGGAGAGACAGAGGGGCAGGATCTGAGCGGGGAACGCGCCAGGGTGCTTGCAGCCGGCTCCCGGGAAGGAAAAAAAAAGCGCGCGCTTTCTTCAGCGGTCTTAAAGAGACAGGAGCCCAGCGGAGGAGCCGGATCGCCCCAGCACACTCAGCCCAGCAGGCTGGGAGTCCTGGGGAGTTTCAGACGCCTTAGCTGGCGACTGAGGAAGCGTAGCCATACTTAACACTTCTCACTGAGATCAACAGCCTCCTATTCGTTCCCACCCCTGCCAGAGCGATAAAGGGCCATGCGGAGCGGCACAGTCACAGCTGTGGAACAGTGGGGCAATAGCGCCACCTAGATATTCCCACAGAATCTACGTCCAGTGGGCATTTTTTTTTGTTTTTTGGGGGGTTTTTTTTGTTTTTGTTTTTTCTTTTCTTTCTTTTTTTTCTTTTTTTCTTTCTTTCTTTTTTTTCCTTTTTCTTCTTTTTTTCTCTTTTTTTTCTTCTCTTTTTAAAGTCTTAAAGAGCCCAACTGACATACGTGGCAACTATCAGTGACCAAATTATACAGCCATGAAAAGACAGAGGAAAATGGTTCAGACCAAAATCAACCAGACAACCCCAGAGAGGGAGTCTGAAGGGATGGAAATGCACAGCCTCCCTGAAAAAGAATTCAGAATAAAAGTCATAACCATGCTGATGGACCTACAGAGAAATGTGCAAGAGCTGAGGGAGGAAGTGAGGGAACTGAGGAAAGACAATACAGAAATCAGACAAGCGATCGACGGGCTTAACAGCAGAATGGATGAGACGCGAGAGACTGTTAATGGAATACAAAACAGAGAACACGAATACAGAGCAGCTGAGGCAGAGAGAGATAAAAGGATTTCTAGGAATGAAAGAATATTAAGAGAACTGTGTGACCAATCCAAACGGAACAATATTCGCATTATAGGAGTACCAGAGGAAGAAGAGAGAGAAAAAGGGATAGAAAGTGTCTTTGAAGAAATAATTGCTGAAAACTTTCCCTCGCTGGGGAAGGAAGTAGTCTCGCAGTCCACCGAAGCTCATAGATCTCCCAACACAAGGGACCCAAGGAAGACAACACCAAGACACATAATAATTAAGATGGCAAAGATCAAAGATAAAGACAGGGTATTAAAGGCAGCTAGAGAGAGAAAAAAGATCACCTACAAAGGAAAACCCATCAGACTATCATCAGACTTCTCAACAGAAACCTTACAGGCCAGAAGAGAATGGCATGATATATTTAACGTTATGAAACAGAAGGGCCTCGAACCAAGAATATTGTATCCAGCACGATTATCATTTAAATATGATGGAGGGATTAAACAATTTCCAGATAAACGAAAGTTAAGAGAATTTGCCTCTCATAAACCACCACTACAGGATATCTTAAATGGACTGCTCTAGATGGAAGCACACCTAAGGCTAAAAAGATGTCACCAGAGGAAAAAAAAATCATAGCAAAGAAAGCAGACCATCCAAATACCAACTAAAGGCAAAGAATAAAACACCTATTATAGAAAGAATGGAGGAGGAGGAATAAGAAGGGAGAGAAATAAAGAAACATCAGACTGTGTTTACAATAACTTAACAAGAAAGTTAAGTTAGATTGTTAGATAGTAAAGAAGCAACCCTTGAACCCTTGGTAACCACGAATCTAAAGCCAGCAATGGCAATAAGTACATACCTATCAATAATCACCCTAAATGTAAATGGACTGAATGCACCAATCAAAAGACACAGAGTAACAGAATGGATAAAAAAGCAAGACCCATCTATATGCTGCCTACAAGAAACTCACCTCAAATCCAAAGATATACACAGACTAAAAGTGAAGGGATGGAAAAAGATATTTCATGCAAACAACAAAGAGAAAAAAGCAGGTGTTGCAGTACTTGTATCAGACAAAATAGACTTCAAAACGAAGAAAGTAGCAAAAGATAAAGAAGGACATTACATAATGATAAAGGGGTCAGTCCAACAAGAAGATATAACCATTATAAATATATATGCACCCAACACAGGAGCGCCAGCATATGTGAGACAAATACTAACAGAATTAAAGGAGGAAATAGACAACAATGCATTCATCTTAGGAGACTTCAACACACCACTCACTCCAGAGGACAGATCAACCAGACAGAAAATAAGTAAAGACACAGAGGCACTGAACAACACACTAGAACAGATGGACCTAACAGACATCTACAGAACTCTACACCCAAAAGCAACAGGATACACATTCTTCTCAAGTGCACATGGAACATTTTCCAGAATAGACCACATACTAGGCCACAAAAAGAACCTCAGTAATTTCAAAAATATTGAAATCCTACCAACCAACTTCTCAGATCACCAAGGTATAAAACTAGAAATAAATTTTAGAAAGAAATCAAAAAGGCTCACAAATACATGGAGACTTAACAACACTCTCCTAATTAATCAATGGGTTAACGACCAAATCAAAACAGAAATCAAAGAATATATGGAGACTAATGACAACAACAACACAAAGCCACAACTTCTGTGGGACGCAGCAAAGGCAGTTCTAAGAGGAAAGTATATTGCAATCCAGGCCTATTTAAAGAAGGAAGAACATTCCCAAATGAATAGTCTAAAGACACAATTACTGAAATTGGAAAAAGAAGAACAAATGAGGCCCAAAGTCACCAGAAGGAGGGACATAATAAAGATTAGAGAAGAAATAAATAAAATTGAGAAGAATAAAACAATAGAAAAAATCAATAAAACCAAGAGCTGGTTCTTTGAAAAAATAAACAAAATAGATAAACCCCTAGCCAGACTCATTAAGAGAAAAAGAGAATCTACACACATAAACACAATCAGAAATGAGAAAGGAAAAATCACGACGGACCCCACAGAAATACAAAGAATCATAAGAGAATATTATGAGAATCTATATGCTAACAAGCTGGAAAACATAGAAGAAATGGACAACTTCTTAGAAAAATACAACCTTCCAAGACTGACCAAGCAAGAAACAGAAAAACTAAACAGACCAATCACCAGTGACGAAATCGAATTGGTAATCAAAAAACTACCCAAGAACAAAACCCCTGGGCCTGATGGATTCACCTCTGAATTCTACCAGACATATAGAGAAGAAATAACACCGATTCTCCTTAAAGTTTTCCAAAAAATAGAAGAGGAGGGAATACTTCCAAACTCATTCTATGAAGCCAGCATCACTCTAATACCAAAACCGGGCAAAGACCTCACCAAAAAAGAAAATTACAGACCAATATCCCTGATGAACGTAGATGCAAAAATACTCAACAAAATATTAGCAAATCGAAGTCAAAAATACATCAAGAGGATCATACACCATGATCAAGTGGGATTCATCCCAGGGATGCAAGGATGGTACAACATTCGAAAATCCATCAACATCATCCACCACATCAACAAAAAGAAGAACAAAAACCACATGATCATCTCCATAGATGCTGAAAAAGCATTTGACAAAATTCAGCATCCATTCCTGATTAAAACTCTCAACAAAATGGGTATAGAGGGCAAGTACCTCAACATCATAAAGGCTATATATGACAAACCCACAGCTAACATCATACTTAACAGCGAGACCCTGAAAGCTTTTCATCTAAGATCGGGAACAAGACAAGGATGCCCACTCTCTCCACTGTTATTCAACATAGTACTGGAGGTCCTAGCCACAGCAATCAGACAAAACAAAGACATACAAGGCATCCAGATTGGTAAAGAAGAAGTCAAATTGTCACTATTTGCAGATGACATGATACTGTACATAAAAAACCCTAAAGATTCCATTCCAAAACTACTAGAACTAATATCTGAATTCAGCAAAGTTGCAGGATACAAAATTAACACACAGAAATCTGTTGCTTTCCTATACACTAATGATGAACTAACAGAAAGAGAAATCAGAAAAACAATTCCATTCACAATTGCATCAAAAAGAATAAAATACCTAGGAATAAACCTAACGAAGGAAGTGAAAGACCTGTACTCTGAAAACTACAAGACACTCCTAAGAGAAATTAAAGAGGACACTAACAAATGGAAATGCATCCCATGCTCTTGGCTAGGAAGAATAAATATTGTCAAAATGGCTATACTACCTAAAGCAATCTACAGATTCAATGCAATCCCTATCAAACTACCAACAGCTTTCTTCAATGAACTGGAACAAATAATTCTAAAATTCATATGGAACCACAGAAGACCCCGAATAGCCAAAGCAATCCTGAGAAGGAGGAATAAAACAGGGGGAATTACACTCCCTGACTTCAAGCTCTACTACAAAGCCACAGTAATCAAGACAATTTGGTATTGGCACAAAAACAGACCCACAGACCAGTGGAACAGAATAGAAAATCCAAACATTAACCCAAACATATACAGTCAATTAATATTTGATAAAAGTGCCTTGGATATACAATGGGGAGATGACAGCCTCTTCAGCAGCTGGTGTTGGAAAAACTGGACAGCTACATGTAAGAGAATGAAACTGGACTACTGTCTAGCCCCATACACAAAGGTAAACTCAAGGTGGATCAAAGACTTGAATGTAAGTCATGAAACCATAAAACTCTTAGAAAAAAACATAGGCAAAAATCTCTTGGACATAAACATGAGCAACTTCTTCATGAACATATCTCCCCGGGCAAGGGAAACAAAAGCAAAAATGAACAAGTGGGACTATATCAAGCTGAAAAGCTTCTGTACAGCAAAGGACACCATCAGTAGAACAAAAAGACATCCTACAGTATGGGAGAATATATTCATAAAAAACGTATCTGATAAAGGGTTGACATCCAAAATATATAAAGAACTCATGCACCTTAACAAACAGAAAGCAAATAATCCAATTAAGAAATGGGCAGAGGTCATGAATAGACACTTCTCCAAAGAAGAAATTCAAATGGCCAACAGGCACATGAAAAGATGCTCCACATCGCTAATCATCAGAGAAATGCAGATTAAAACCACAATGAGATATCACCTCACACCAGTGAGGATGGCCAACATCCAAAACACAAACAACAACAAATGTTGGCGAGGATGTGGAGAAAAGGGAACCCTCCTACACTGCTGGTGGGACTGCAAATTAGTTCAACCATTGTGGAAAGCAGTATGGAGGTTCCTCAAAAAACTCAAAATAGAAATACCATTTGACCCAGGAATTCCACTCCTAGGAATTTACCCTAAGAATGCAGCAGCCCAATTTGAAAAGGACAGATGCACCCCTATGTTTATCGCAGTACTATTTACAATAGCCAAGAAATGGAAGCAACCTAAGTGTCCATCAGTAGATGAATGGATAAAGAAGAGGTGGTACATATACACAATGGAATATTATTCAGCCATAAGAAGAAAACAAATCCTACCATTTGCAACAACATGGATGGAGCTAGAGGGTATTATGCTCAGTGAAATAAGCCAAGCCGAAAAAGACAAGTTTCAAATGATTTCACTCATATGTGGAGTATAAGAACAAAGAAAAAATACTGAAGGAACAAAACAGCAGCAGACTCACAGAACCCAAGAACGGACTAATAGTTACCAAAGGGAAAGGGACTGGGGAAAATGGGCGGGAAGGGAGGGATAAGAGGGAAAAAGGGGCATTACGATTAGCAGATGTAATGTTGGGGGGGCACGGGGAGGGCAGTACAACTCAGAGAAGACAAGTAGTGATTCTATAGCATCTCAGTACGCTGATGGACAGTGACTGTAATGGGGTTGGTGGGGGGGACCTGATGAAGGGGTAGTTTAATAATCGTAATATTGCACATGTAATTGTAAATTAATGATAATAAAATAAATTATATTAAAAAAAAAAAGAAAGTAAGAGTAACATTTAGGATAACAGGAGTGAGCCATTTTTTTTCCTCAAGGGTGAAAGATTTCCTGAATGAAATTAAACCATTCCTTCGAAACAAGCTGGAGTGTCTCTGGAAAAAAAAAAAGAAAGAAGCCAACTATTGCCCCAATTTAATTTTCATTTCTGGTGGTCTTGGGTTTGCTGATAAGATTCTAATGACTTCAACAGGAGCCTTTAGTTGACATGAGGTCAAGGTCCAATTCTTGTAAGACTGATAAGTTTGAATTAAATGATGTAATACATACTTAAGTATCAGAAAGGACTATCATCTGAAGTATTTAATAATTAATTAATTAATTTTTTGTTCATAAGTCAAATTCAGAGCATAGCTGCTAATTTAGAAAGACATGTCAGAGAGTTTTGGTTTTGATATGATATGCCAGAGAGTTTTGGCATTTTGGCTAAGGGCCACAGGAAGTTAAAAGTAATAGGAAAAAGGTAAGGAAGATATTTTTGAAAAATTTTTTTGTTAACAAAGATATGAAAGTATAAAAATGACAATATTAGTGATAGAGCAAAGGATAAAAAGAGTGTGAAGAATCAGAAAATTAGTTTTATTCCATTTGAAATCACCGGCTTATTCCAAAGATTTGGACAGGAGTTGTCTTTTTATGTACTTGTCACTTATAGAGAATTCCCTTTATGAAATGGATGACGAATAGTAAGGAGGATGTGATGTATGTCTTCAGGTTGGTAAACATTACTCCCGTGGTCAACACCTTGGAGTTTACTCTTGTGGTAGTAGTTAATAGTATTGGCTAGTTTGTTTTTCACCAAGTCTCAAGGGCAGTTTTTCTCTGCTGCTCTTTTCAAAAGATCAAATCTATAGATTTCAGAGATGACTTAGGTGGCTGTTTTAGAAATGCGACTCATACCAGGTGGTGACAGAGTTTTAGGTTTCTGTAAGTCTATTGCATTAATTAGTCAAATCAGCTTGAAATCGTGTGGAGGCTATGATTAAGAATAATTCTCATAAACATGCAGTAGCCTATTATTAACTTAGGAGATAATTTCCAAGACCTAGAGGGGATGGATTTAAAACCATCAAGGCTGATGACATGACTTTGGCCGTAAAAGTTTAGTATATTATTTGATATAATATACAGTTGATATAAAATAAAATCAAGCATTTATTTAAGGAGGCAAAAATAAACATATAATGTCATTCAGAAATCATTTGCATATTTTGTTAAGCTATTGCTATTTCAAGAAATAGGGGTAAATTAAAGTTAGGTTCAACTAACCAGTGTTTTTGTCTATTGCTTGTTTAGAAATTGTGTAGGCTTCTACAGGTTATTTATTAACTAATTTAGTCTAATCATTTGTCTAAGTTCTTCAATTCAGTTAAAGTATCTGGAAATTGCTGATTTTAGTTAACACCTTAAATCATATGATTTATAGGATTATAAGAATTTCATAACATTAAACCTTTAAAAACTTATTATCATTCTACTTAGTTGAATACAACTTTATACATGTAATTTTAATTTTTAAACAAGTTATGGAAACAATAATACACTAATTCACTGAACTAATTTAAGAAGATTAAACCCTGAGAAATTTACTGTGGTGATATTATTCATATATAGTAAACTAATTTTTAAAGTATGAATCATGCTAAAATGCATCTTTTAACTTAGAACTAAAGATGTCTCTTCTTTTAACTATAATTATAAAGGCTTCTATGTAAATATATATAAGAGAAACATGAAGTACATAAAGAGAAGCACAGCTTCATAAGTAATTTTACTTTCTTTTGGACATTTTAATTACTTATATGGAAAAAATGTTCTAGAGTGGGACCTTAATTGAATGACTTTTTAAAAATCAGTTAGTCTTCAATGTTTCCTGAGAAAGAAAAAGAGGAAGGGGAATAGAAAACAAGTGAAAGGGAGTCAGCTTCATAAAAATATGAAATTATTGCTATAAAAAGTAATTACATGGCATGATTGTCTATGTAGAAAAAAAGAATTAACAACAACAAAGACTCCTGGAACTCAATTATAGCAAGGTTGCAAGATAGAAGATTAATATACAAAAGCAATTATGTTTCCTAATTGTATGAAAAAGAAAGTTTAGATATTGAAAACCAGTCTGACATAGACACACAAGAGAGAGTGGCATACAGCTGATTTAGACATAGCTTGGGCTCTTAACAATTTTATCAACACTTACAACTAAAAAGCTGTCATTTATTAATCCCTGAAATAGAAACCGGTAATGGCAGTAAAAACTCACAGAGAAAGATATATCTCCTCTGTTAAATAAAGCAATCCCTTAGTCAAATAAGACAACTTCCCCATGAAGGTGTCTTTGTTTTTGTTCTAAGCTAACCTCAGTTTAATAATCTTTTTTTCCTGTCAAACACTCCGCAAAGTGACCACTGAAATTCCAAATTATCCCTGGTGCTGTTTTGCCCCTTAGAGAGAAAAGCGTACCACTTAGCATCATCATGAGGAAACATGGAGGACTCAGGTGTTTGACCTGAAAGAGACAAGAGTTTTAGAATGAGAACTGTAATGGTTCAAAAGATCATGTTGTCTTGAGATTTGGACCAAAGGTCTATCCTCACCAATAAGGGTGATTCTAGGCACATGAAACTGTAAAAGCAATTCTTAGGGACACAAAGAAGGCTGTGGAAAAAGCCCCCAGAAGGTTTTGAGATGGTCCAAGACAAATTTCACCCAGTGGTCTCTGTTCTGGGGAAACCTTCTCAAATCGTCAGATCCTGTGGACCTTTCAAGGACAGACTTTTCAGGCATGTGCCAGTCTTCTTGCCTATAGATTATTTCTCTTACAGTTAAACGCCACCAAAAACATGAAACAAGCAGACAGACCATAGCAGCAGGTATTAAAAGGCTAGAAAATACTTTCCCAGGGAATAATATGAACCTGATCAGATAATAAAAACAACAGCAGAAAGTCTCAAGGGGCCTTATCCCTAAGAAAACTAAATAAACTAATTGTTGAAAGTTTCAACAAATATCAGAACTCAATTTAGTGTGAACATTTCCAAGCCATGGTCAGGTTGGCACTTTGAACAGGCAGAGACACGAAGTAACTTAGACGTGTGCACTGTTACTGATCTTAGGGTCCCAGTCCAAAACAGAGACGTCTTCAGCTGACTGTCAGTGGAACTTCATTTCACTTCACTAAATTCTCTAGTGGGTATAAAGTACCATGCTTGGCATTTGAGATAACAGGGTTTCAAAAATGGAAGATAGAAGTCCCTCCCTCAAGAGGTTTACAGTCCAACTGAGAATACACATATATGCACACACGCACACTCACACACCATATTATATCAAGATTGTGATTTGAGGCTGACTTTCTTTTTGTTGGGCTGTATTGCAAGTTGGCATAATTTTGTTCCTCACAAACATGCCATAGGTCTTTCTCAGTATTTAACACAATTCCCTGTATATAGTGGGTGGTCATCAAAGAGCTATGGATTTGAGTTGATGAGTCAGACAAATACTGAACTGAAAAGTAAAGTTATGAAACTACAGTTATGGTTCTTTTTCTTCTTACTGTCTAAATGTATTTGCCATGGAGTATTCAGATCTTACAAGAAAACTTTAGGACTTTCATCTTTATTTACCCCTGAGAAATACTAACTGAAAGTTCATTAAACAAATAGAATATTGCCAACCACATAAGTTCTCTGAAAATACAGAAAAAGATGATTTTGCTCATTGAGCTCCAGCCTAGAGGGGTAACAACTCACTCACACCTTCTTATCAGTAGAAATAAATTGGCAGCCTCAACCCATTATAATTCTCTTGGGTGGGTGCTATTACACATTCAGTACTTGGATGCAGATTTCTTCCATGCAAGCTGCTATAACAGCCTCAAAATGTAGAGTTTCTCTTCAAAGATTTCATTTTCATTTTGACAAACACATCAGGGAAAACTGAGTCCAACAGAAAAGAAGAAAAGGAATTGTATTTTTAAAAAATAACTACAAAGGGACTCATACTGGTAGTATAGATGCTCAGGGCTGATACAGTGAGAGTGCAGCATTATTTTTCTTTCTCGAGACTGAGACATGATATGCCTTTTGGGCATTTGTGGGCAGATAGAGACCATGAATGAGGCTCACTAGACTACTAGAATTGGACAGGTTTGATAGATAACTATAGAGTTCCTTTTAAGTGGCCAAAGGAAGTATCCAGAGGATAAGGCAAGCTAGGTGTAATTCAGGCAACAAATAGCATTGCAGTTTGTAGACGTGGCAGCGAGGTCACAACAACAAGGAAGTGTGGTCCATAGGTAAGATTCACTAGGAGGCAGTCCTCTTCTGGGTTCAGCCTCCAGTAGCAGGCTCTAGTTACTCAATGAGTGCTCAAGGACAAGACCTGAGCTATGCAAACAAGTGAGACCAAAGCTGCAGAGCCCACACCGAGCACCTGTGGATGGGAAGAGAAGACCCGCCTGTTAGCACCAGGATGCCTTGGTTTGGTGGCTGCTCTCCACCCCACTGTGGAGAACTGAGGTTACTTGGATATGGTTCTCTGCACATTACGATTGCCTCTGGAAATGGGCAGAACTGCACATTGTAGTTGCAAGGCAAAGGCTTGGGAAATGAGGGAGAGACTGACATAATGTAGGTCATGTAGCTAGAATGCTACTATCTAAGACCTCATCTTCTCTGCATCCTACTGCCCACTCCTACCTGACACCCCTGCCTCATAGCACCACCAGTCTTACGTGAACAAAATGAGAAAACAGAATTATGTCATTATTGTTTAATATCTTCAGAATTAACAAATATAATACTATGGTATATATCTCCTTTAAAGCATGTATCCTAAAAGGTAGAGGTTGGTCTCTATTTTCCTAGAACATTAAGTACATGTCTTTTGTTCTTAAGATACGAAAGACCAAAAAGCTGATAAAGAAGATTATTTGTACTGTAGAACCAGTTGGTCTTGAGAATCAAGAACCTGTGGTTTGAAACTGAGCTGCCCCACTCATTTTGTGATTTCAGTAAGTTGCCCAATATCCAAGTAGATAGTGAAAAAGCCACTAAGATCAACAGAGCTGGTAGGAAAATGAAATATAAGATTTAAGCATTTCATGTAATTATAAGCTGTCAGATACATTTTGACTTATCCCCAAGCTGCAAAACTTTTCTGATTAAGTTACTAGACCTATGAAAATTAAGTATCCTGTAGATAGTGTTTATTTCTTAATACCTTAATTTATCATTGATAATGAGCTGCAATGTCAATCTTGAGAAAAGTGCTCTTCCTGTCAATCCACTATTAATCCCTAATATGGTGGTGATGCCAAATGGCAAGAACCCGATTATAATGGCAGGTATATCCAGATTCGAGATCTTGTTCTGCCTCTTCTTAACTGTACAAATGTGGACAAGAAATTGGATCTCTGTAAAAACTTAATTTCATTTCCTGTTATGGCAGATTAAAATAGCTATCTCACAGGGGTGCTGTGAAGATTAGAAATGATAGGTATACAATGCCTAGCACATAGATAAATGCCTAGTAAATATAGCTGTATCATGAGGGGGAGAAAACAGCACAGAATAGTAGAATAAAATGGGACTGAGCCCTAGGTTAACCCCTGACTTTGGCACTTAATAGTTTAGAGAATTTAAGCACCCTGAGCCTCAGTGTAAGTGTATGCATCTTAAAAATGGAGATGATAATAGCTACCTTACAGGCCTTTTTTCATTTAAACAAGGCACCTGGCATATCACATAGTAGTTACTAAAGAAATGATTATTATCTTTGGCATAATTAGTATTATATTAAGCTTCCTAATAGGAGCCCAAGCAGAATGCATTTACAGAGACCTGCTGGTTAAAAATGAATTTATTCTATTTTATTGGCCTATTTTGACCTTCTTTCTCTATTTTGATTTCCTTATTTTATGCTCTTTTTGCAGATTAAATAAATATGAAATGAAAAGCTGAAAATTATTTTAAAAAGTAATGCTGAATTCAAATTGGAGACATTTATTTAGAAAATTGAGCTAAGTAGGTAAGATTCTGGTCTCTTCTTATTTTGCCTAAAATAAAGCAGGTTATGTTTTGGCTTCAGAAAGCGAGATCCTGCAGTTGAGACAAGATAGAAATAGCCTTTAAAAGCTAAATGAAATGAATAGTCTTGTAAAGGGGGAAAAAAGAGAATTTTTCACAAGTCCCTGGAAACCAGCAAAAAAGCGTTAGAACTGTTGTTTTCAGTAATAATTGTGATTACTTGGGTAAAATACCCCGTACGAGAAGCTTTCTGTGTGTTTTGTGCCTCTACAAGGAAAATTAAAACAAAACATGCAGCATTGGGGCCAATTCATTTCCAAGGAAGTCAATTATTAATACAGTATTTAGTATTTAATGAACTAAGCTTATGTATGTGGAACGATACAAAGAGATCTCCATACCAGTGGAAAACAGGTGTTGATATAAGCTTTGCCCGTATGTTTACCAGCTGATTAGTACCCATTAAAATGGTAATAATCTAATAAAAATTACTCTGTCTAGTGAAAGTAGAAAATCCCGTGTGTGTTGGAAAATTATTTTAGTCCCATTGCCATGGCAGTGATGGGACTGAAGTGACAAGAATCCGTACCCAAGGCAGCCTGAATATTCTGAATGTCTATACCTTACACTTTTCTCTTTTAGAGTCCCTTTCTCCAAAATCCTGTCCCAGGCAATCAGGACAGTTCACTACTTTTCATGGCTTCAAGGGAAGGACAAAGAGTTACCCACTGACATCCTCTTTGGCAATGGGAAAAGAAATCAGGTCCTTAGTAAACAATACTGCTTTGTCTGCCCCAGGAGACGCCATGAAGTGACGGATGGCCTGAAGGACCATTCTGGGCTGTCGTCGGCCCAGAGAGCCCCGAGGGGTTGCTGAGGGGACTCTGAGCCTTCCCGGAAGAGACAATTGTCTGGAAAAATCCCTGATTTCTGGCTAGTGATAGTCAAAATTGTGATGAATGTGATTTCCCATCATCCCCAGCCTCACAGTTCCTACCATTTATCTTCATGACGTGGTCTACTCATTCTGTCTCAGCTGAGCCTGGCACACTGTTTTTGCTCTTCTACCAAAAGGAGGGCTCAGGAAATTTCCAGGAATTTAGTTACACTATCAGGTGAAGACTGAAAACTAAGGGTTATTTGCATTGTAACTAGGATCATTTAAATCCCTCCAATCTAACCAAGTAAAAGTCCCCTGAGGGAATTAGGCATGTGGCCAAGTCTAGGTGACATAGACTCACATCCAGTTACCTGCCTCATTTATCTGTAAAATTTCCAAGGGCCCAGTTTACTATACAAGGCAGTGTAAGTCATTATTCTGACTGACTTCTTCCCAAAAGTATTGATAGAAACATAGGAGAAAGAATGAGTTTGGGAGATAAAAAATTTTATCAATTTATTTTAATAGTACTGTAGTCTCTAATGAAATGTGGGAGTATAGAAAGAGGCTTAGGGAGAAATACCGGATGACTTCTGGATATAAGGATTTTGTAGAGAACTGTGAACAAGAGAGAAGCATCTCAATATACTAATGCCAAAGTCTGCCTTTGTTTATGTGCTCTGCAGTATTGTGACTATGCAATACTTTAAATTGTTTTGTACTTCTGACTGACATGAAGCCAGAATGATTTAAGGACTGTTTTGGTAAGTGGAATGTTCCATATTTAATGGGAAGTTTACCTCTAATTGAATGGTTCAGAATAGGGCATTTTCATAGGAAGATTAGGGCAGGCCCCTGATGAAGACAAAGAGCAGACTGGTTATAGAAGGGGAAGGTCAGCAGAATTACTCTGTTGACCTATCATCCGGCTTTTAGGTTGCAACAGGAAACAGACCTGAATGAAGAGGTCAAAAGGTCACCTGGGGCTTCAGACGACTATGCAATGACCTCACATTCCGAGAGGCTCTCACAAAGGCCTGGTTTCCCCCATGCATGCGGGCTTCTGTTGTGCCAAACTCACCACGCTGGCAGAAAAGCATTGCTGTTATTTCTATGAAGAAAGCTTTGAAACTTCATGGTTTTTCTCTGCTATGGCAGGTGACTTAACACTCAGTGAAAACCTCTTGTTCTAACCAGTGAACATGAAAATTGGAGACTTGGATTGGAAACCAAAAACATATAAACCCCAAGACTGTCCATTGGCTGTTTTTGGAAAAGCACTTTAGAAAGTGTGACTAATGAGTCTTTTGTATTCATATTTCTTTACTTTTACCCCAGAGGACAGTGAGCTGGTATTAAACCGTTCTTAGAATGAACTTCCACCTGATCTCAGGATAGCAGCCTGAGCAAAAGGAGGAAATCTGTGTTGAATGATTACAATAGCAGGAACTCTAATGTAAAATTTGATCCTATCTTTTCAGCATGCAAACTGATTCAAGTCTGAACTTCAATCTCTAATTTGTGATTTATTTGGCAAATTCACAAAAATAAGTCCCCAAGATATCTGTTTATTCTTACTTGTTATTTTTCCAATAATCTGGATGAAATGCAATTACAAAAGACTCCCAACTGAGAGCAAGAAGCCCCAAATCTCATTAAAGATGGACTATGCCTTCTGTAGGAAAATTTGAAAGGATTTTATCCTGGTGTAGTAGAATTATTAGGATTTAGTATATGCAGATTGGGTATAGGGTTCCTAAGATTGTTCAGGGAACTAATCTGAGTACTTTTTGGATAACATATGGGAAAGGAGTAAGAAGGGGCTTTTATCAAGTCCCCTGGATATGCTGATGACTTCACTACTCCATGGGAAGTCAAAGGAGTAAGGAACAGGTAGCATCTCTCTGAATTATAGGAACTTTCCTTGAGCCTCAGGAGAGGCAGTGTGTCTGTGCTGTTCCTCAATGCACAGTAAGGGACCTGGCCAGGTGGCTACAAGTGAAACATTTTAGGGCATCGTTGACTATGTAGTGCTGGCCCTTTATTCAAGGCTAGTCCACCCATAGGCTATATACCATGGTTGGTTCATAAAAGAGTATACACTGTGAACCATAGGAAGGGAACCCTTCTGGGGCCCATATTGCTAACTCAGTGGTCTTACAGATCTCTTCACCTTCATGATGTGTGGACACCACTTCTGATTTCTCAGACCTTAACACTTCTGCTCAACACAACTTTTAATCTTGTCTACTTCTTTGGTCCTAGCATCCTTTGTAGCTTTAGGTAAGTCCATCCTACTCCAGTCTCAGAATCCAGCCACTTACGAAGAACAAGAGTTGCACAGACATGACATAGATTTATCCTCTAGCTTAACCCCAAGGCTTTGGGCAAATTCTGGAGACAAGTTGGGTAACACAGTGGCTATCATTAATGCTGAGGATTGTGTTTTCCATAATTTGGCTTCTAGAGGTGGTAGAAGAGGGTCCCTAGGATTTCCAGGAACCAAGAGTAAGTCTAAACTGAAGACTTAAAGGAACAACCTGTTTTTTGGCCCTAATGGCCACCTGGAGCTGCTCTGGGACGGCAGAGAATTGTGATGGTGAGTCTTTTTGTTGGAAGGGTCAGGTTGTTGTCACAGTCCCAGTGAAACTGAGAAGTCAGCAGTCCCCTCAACCGGACTCCTTGGGGCAGGACTTTACTGCTCTTTGTAGCCTCCACGAAGAATTCACTAGCTCACAACCAATACTGCGCAATGTGGAATTTTCTGGAGATTCTATCAGGGAGATAAAAAAGGGACTTAGGTGAGACATCAACAGTATTATCATCTTAAAATGATGTGTGTGTTTTCAACTTTCATCTTTCTAACTGGGACCCAGGGGAGTTTTCCTCTCAGTTCATCCATCACTTAGTGCTTAGGTGCCTTCTGCTGGGTTCCCATCCCCCCTTGTTTATTGTGCAGTTACCAAGACCAATGCCCCATGGAAGGCAATGGTGAATTATACAACAACAGGAACAAAACATTTCTACTGCACCAGAATAAAACCCTTAAGGAGAAGTGATTACTTCCATGTACAGGGTACCAGTTACTCTTCCTTGCAGCCCAGTGAGGCAGGCGTTATTCTCCACAGGTGATAGGTGAGAGAACAGAAGTCCAAAAAGCTTTAGTTAGTTTTCAAAAAGAGTTGAAATACAACCCAAATCATATGACTCCAAGTCCGGGCTATTTTGTACCCTGCAGGGAACCAGACACTCTTGGACACTTAGCATGTAAGGGGAAGAAGAGATTGTTGGCCTTTCATTATAATTCTAATCACAAGAAAAAGATTTTTTGATGTGAATTAGTTTAGAGGTCTTGATTTATTCCAGCTGTCATCTTTTCTGCAAGGGGAACGTTCTAAGAAAGGAAGTGACTGAACCAAAGGAAATCAGGGACTCTGTTAGGGAAAGAAGAGCCCTTCTGTAGGGTATTATTCCACAGCTTTCTTACTTTGCCGAACTCATTGTGTCAGCAAGAGTTCTTTTTAAGAAAAGAGAAAGGAATAAAATATTTTCTTAACAATGGTATACATGTGCCATGAGAGAGATGAAGAAGAAGATTAAGCAAGAAACCCAGCTATTTTATTGCCCTAAGGCATTACTCATTTTCTTGACACATTATGTTTTTAATTAAAATTGCATGTGAGTTAATTAAAGTATTCACTTGGGCACTTTGCCCCCCTGTTCTTGCATGGGTTCCTTGTTACTCTTTTAGCTGTTTGGTAAAATTCAGTTTCATTTTGACTATGTTGCCTTTATCAGCTGCAGCTTTAGTAAAGAGTCTGTATGCTAAGCTAAAAAAAAAAATATATATATATATATATACCTATATATATAATTTTTAAAAATTCATTTTTAAGTATCCAGGGGAAAAGGAAGTGGCCAGAGATGGAAATTATGGTTTCTACATTCTTTCCTGCTTATTTAATCAAAAGCATGAAATTGGCATTAAATAGAGGGTGGTCATGTCATTTTTCTTACAATAGATTTGTTTATCTACCTACAGTCCTTTGTCCCGGAAAGGACCATTGCTTATGGCACCTATGGTTATGTAACCTCAGCTTTCCCTGATTACAGTGATTCATTAGCCTTTGGTAGATGTCTATCGAGGGCAGCCATTCAGTTGACGGGCCAGTAACCCTAAAAGACAGAATCCCTCTGGAATGTTGGTTTAGAGACACAAAGACCTTGACCACAGATGAGCTCTCTATTGCACCTATGAGGACAAATAGGCTGGGGCTGGAGGCCATGTTGGTTCATTTGTAAATAGAGGAACTATACTGAAAGGAAGAAAAGACACAAAGAAGCAAAGATGGTGACAGCCACATGGTCTATGAGATAAAGAGAACCTTCAGTTTCAGTGTCTTCCCATCCAGCTTCAAAACTTCATATATCTCTAAGCAGCCCTGATAGAGATAATATTAAAAGCAAAATCATGAAATGAGTAGTACTAAACCAACTATCACAATTCAAGAATACACAGGCTGAGCTGCAGGGGTAAAGTGAAGTCCAGGGATGGGAAAAGTATTTTTTTCCCATTTTTTAAAGTTTTGCTATTATTATAATACAATTACATGAGCAACATTATGGTTACTAGACTTCCCCTATTATCAAGTCCCCACCACATACCCCATTGCAGTCACTGTCCATCAGAGTAGTAGGATGTTATAGAATCACTACTTGCCTTCTTTGTGTTATACTGCCTTCCCATATCTCCCCACCCCACTCCCACCCCCACTACATTATGTGTGCTAATTGTAATAGCCCTTTTTCGCCCTTATCCCTCCCTTCCCACCCATCTTCCCCAGTCCCTTTCCCTTTGGTAACTATTAGTCCATTCTTGGGTTCTGTGAGTCTGCTGCTGTTTTGTTCTTTCAGTTTTTCTTTGTTCTTATACTCCACAGATGAGTGAAATCATTTGATACTTGTCTTTCTCCACCTGGCTTATTTCACTGAAAATAATATCCTCTAGCTCCATCCATATTGTTGCAAATGGTAGGATTTGTTTTCTTCTTATGGCTGAATAATATTCCATTGTGTATATGTACCACATCTTCTTTATCCATTCATCTACTGATGGACACTTAGGTTGCTTCCATTTCTTGGCTATTGTAAATAGTGCTGCGATAAACATAGGGGTGCATCTGTCTTTTTCAAACTGGGCTGCTTCATTCTTAGAGTAAATTCCTAGGAGTGGAATTCCTGGGTCAAATGGTATTTCTATTTTGAGTTTTTTGAGGAACCTCCATACTGCTTTCCACAATGGTTGAACTAATTTACATTCCCACCAGCAGTGTAGGAGGGTTCCCCTTTCTCCACATCCTCGCCAACATTTGTTGTTGTCTTTTGGATGGTGGCCATCCTAACTGGTGTGAGGTGATATCTCATTGTGGTTTTAATTTGCATTTCTCTGATGACTAGTGATGTGGAGCATCTTTTCATGTGCCTGTTAGCCATCTGAATTTCTTCTTTGGAAAAGTGTCTGTTGAGCTCCTCTGCCCATTTTTTAATTGGCTTATTTGCTTTTTGTTTGTTGAGGTGCGTGAGCTCTTTATATAATTTGGATGTCAACCCTTATTGGATTTGTCATTTATAAATATATTCTCCCATACTATAGGATGTCTTTTTGTTCTACTGATGGTATCCTTTTGTGTACAGTAGCTTTTTAGTTTGATATAGTCCCACTTGTTCATTTTTGCTTTTGTTTCCCTTGCCTGGGGAGATACATTCATGAAGAAGTTCCTCATGTTTATGTCCAAGAGAATTTTGCCTATGTTTTTTTCTAAGAATTTTATGGTTTCCTGACTTACATTCAAGTCTTTAATCCATTTTGAGTTTACTTTTGGGTATGGAGTTAGACGGCAATCCTGTTTCTTTCTCTTATATGTAGTTGTCCAGTTTTGCCAACCCCAGCTGTTGAAGAGGCTGTCATTTCCCCATTGTATATCCATGGCTCCTTTATCATATATTACTTCACCATATATTCTTGGGTTTATAACTGGGCTGTCTATTCAGTTCCACTGGTCTGTGGGTCTGTTCTTGTGCCAGTACCAAATTGACTTGATTACTTTAGCTTTGTAGTAGAGCTTGAAGTCAGGGAGTGTAATTCCCCCTGCTTTATTCTTCCTTCTCAGGATTGCTTTGGCTATTCAGGGTCTTTTGTGGTTCCATATGAATTTTAGAACTATTTCCTCTAGTTCATTGAAGAATGCTGTAGGTATTTTGATAGGAATTGCATTGAATCTGTAGATTGCTTTAGGCCGGATGGCCATTTTGACAATATTAATTCTTCCTAGCCAAGAGCATGGGATGAATTACCGTTTATTAGTGTCCTCTTTAATTTCTGTTAAGAGTGTCTTGTAGTTTTCAGGGTATAGGTCTTTCACTACCTTGGTTAGGTTTATTCCTAGGTATTTTATTCATTTGGATGCAATTGTGAATGGAATGGTTTTCCTGATTTCTCTTTCTGCTAGGTCACCGTTAGTGTATAGGAGTACAACAGATTTCTGTGTACTAATTTTGTATCCTGAAACTTTGCTGAATTTAGATATTAGATCTCATAGTTTTGGAGTGGATTCTTTATGGTTATTTATGTACAGTATCATGTCATCTGCAAATAGGCACAGTTTGAGTTCTTCCTTGCCAATCTGGATGCCTTTTGTTTCTTTGTGTTGTCTGATTGCCGTGGCTAGGACCTCCAGAACTATGTTGAATAAAAGTGGGGAGAGTGGGCATCCTTGTCTTGTTCCCGATCTTAAAGGAAAAACTTTCAGATTCTCGCTGTTAAGTATAATGTTGGCTGTGGGTTTGTCAAATATGGCTTTTATTACATTGAGGTACTTGTCCTCTATACCCATTTTGTTGAGAGTTTTTATCAGGAATGAATGTTGAATTTTGTCGAATACTTTTTCAGCATCCGTGGAGATGATCATGTGGTTTTTGTTCTTCTTTTTGTTGATGTAGTGGATGATGTTGATGGATTTTCGAATATTGTACCATTCTTGCATCCCTGGGATGAATCCCACTTGATCATGATGCATGATCTTTCTGATGTATTTTTGAATTCGGTTTGCCTATATTTTGTTGAGTATTTTTGCATGTATGTTAATCAGGGATATTGGTCTGTAATTTCTTTTTTTGTGTTGTCTTTCCCTGGTTTTGGTATTAGAGTGATGCTGGTCTTGTAGAATGAGTTAGGGAGTATCCCCTCCTCTTCTACTTTTTGGAAAACTTTAATGAGGATGGGTATTAGGTCTTCACTAAATGTTTGATAAAATTCAGCAGTGAAACCATCTGGTCCAGGAGTTTTGTTCTTAGGTAGTTTTTGGATTACCAATTCAATTTTTTGCTGGTAATTGGTCTCTTCAGATTTTCTGTTTCTTCCTGGGCCAGCCTGGGAAGGTTGTATTTTTCTAGGAAGTTGGCAATTTCTTCTAGGTCATCCAGTTTGTTACCATATAATTTTTTATACTATTCTCTCATAATTCTTTGTATTTCTGTGGTGTTCGTAGTGATGTTTCCTTTCTCATTTCTGATTCTGTTTATGTGTGTAGACTCTTTTTTTCTTGATAAGTCTGGCTAATGGTTTATCTATTTTGTTTATTTTCTCGAAGAACCAGCTCTTGCTTTCATTGATTCTTTCTATTGTTTTATTCTTCTCAATTTTATTTATTTCTGCTTTAATCTTTATTATGTCCCTCCTTCTACTGACTTTGGGCCTCATTTGTTCTTCCTTTTCTAGTTTCATTAACTGTGAGTTTAGACTGTTCATTTGGGATTGTTCTTCTTTCCTGAGGTTGGCCTTTATTGCAATATATTTCCCTCTTAGCACGACCTTCACTGCATCCCACAGATTTTGTGGTGTTGAATTATTTTTGTCATTTGTCTCCATATATTGCTTGATCTCTGTTTTTGTTTGGTCATTGATCCATTGATTATTAGGAGCATGCTATTAAGCCTCCATGTGTTTGTGGGATTTTTCATTTTCTTGGTGTAATTTATTTCTAGTTTCATACCTTTGTGATCTGAGAAGCTGGTTGGTACAATTTCAATCTTTTTGAATTTACTGAGGTTCTTTTTGTGTCCTAATAGATGATCTATTCTTGAAAATGTTCCATGTGCACTTGAGAAGAATGTGTATCCTGTTGCTTTTGGATAGAGTGTTCTGTAGATGTCTGTTAGGTCCATCTGTTCTAATATATTGTTCAGTGCCTCTGTCTCTTTATTTATTTTCTGTCTGGTTGATCTGTCCTTTGGAGTGAGTGGTGTGTTGACGTCTCGTAAAATGAATGCATTGCATTCTATTTCCCCCTTTAATTCTGTTAGTATTTGTTTCACATATGTAGGTGATCCTGTGTTGGGTGCATACATATTTATAATAGTTATATCCTCTTGTTGGACTGACCCTTTTATCATTACATAATGTCCTTCTTTGTCTCTTGTGACATTCTTTGTTTTGAAGTCCATTTTGTCTGATACAAGTGCTGCAACTCCTGCTTTTTTCTCACTACTAGTTGCATGAAATATCTTTTTCCATCCCTTTACTTTCAGTCTGTGTATGTCTTTGGGTTTGAAGTGATTATCTTGTAGGCAGCATATATATGGGTCTTGTTTTTTTATCCATTCAGTACCTCTATGTCTTTTGATTGGTGCATTCATACCATTTACATTTAGGGTGATTATCGATAGGTATGTACTTATTGCCATTGCAGGCTTTAGATTCATGGTTAACAAAGGTTCGAGGGCAATTCCCTTACTATCCAGCAGTCTAATTTAACTTACTTCATATACTATTCCAAACACAACCTAAAGGTTCTTTTTTTTCCTCCTCTTTCTTCCTCCTTCATTCTTTGTATGTTATGAAGCATATTCTGTACTCTTTGTCTTCCCTTGGGTGATATCTATTTAGCCTTAGGAATACTTCTATCTATAGCAGTCCCTCCAAAATGTGCTGTAGAGGTGGTTTGTGTGAGGTAAATTCTCTCAGCTTTTGCTTATCTGAAAATTGTTTAATCCCTCCTTTAAATTTAAATGCTAACCTTGTCAGGTGAAGTATTTTTGGTTCAACGCACTTCTGCTTCATTGCGTTAAATGTATCATGCTACTCCCTTCTGGCCTGTAAGTTTTCTGCTGAGAAGTCTGATGATAGCCTGATGGGTTTTCCTTTGTATGTGATCTTTTTTTTCTCTCTAGCTTGTTTTAAAAGTCTGTCTTTATCCTTGATCTTTGCCATTTTAATTACTATATGTCTTGATGTTGTCTTCCTTGGGTCCCTTTTGTTTTGGGATATTTGTGCACCTACATGGCTTGAGAGACTGTCCTTCCCCAGATTGGGGAAGTTTTCAACAATTACCTCCTCAGTGACACTTTCTATCTCTTTTTCTCTCTCTTCTTCTTCTGATACCCCTATAATGCAAATATTGTTCTGTTTGGATATTTCACACAGTTCTCTCAGTATTCTTTCATTCTTAGAGATCCTTTTTTCTTTCTGTGCCTCAGCTTCTTTGTATTCCTCTTCTCTAATTTCTATTCCATTTACAGTCTCTTCTACTACATCTAATCAGCTTTTAAATCCCTCCATTGTATGTTTCATTTTGGATATGGAATTTCTTAATGATTGAATCTCTGACTTAAAGTCGTTCCTGAGTTTCTGAATATTTTTCTGTACCTCCATAAGCTTGTTTATAATTTTTATTTTGAACTCTCTTTCAGGAAGATTGGTGAGTTTGGTTTCATTTGGCCCTATCTGGTGTTGGTGAGATTTTGGTCTGAGCCATGTTCTTTTGATGTTTCATATTTCTGTGTGGTGCCCACTAGTGCACAGAAACTCCAGTCTCTGGAGCTGCTCACCCCATAGTAGAGTGAGGCTGGGGGTCGTAGGGGAGCGGAGCTGGTGCCTGGGGGGAGGAAAGATCTGTTTCCTGATTCCCATCTGCGGTCCTGTCTCCAGTGTCAGAGTCAGTGGGCCAAGCACCCAGGTGTAAGCCTCTGTGCTTTGCGTCTTTAGTTGTTGTAGGCGGGGCCTCCCTCTGGCTGGCCTGACGCCTGCGCAGTGACTGCAGGTTTGCGAGCAGGTGCCTGCAGGCCAGTAGGAAGGCTCAGCAGGCTGTGTGTCACTGTGGGGGGCCGTGGAGCTGAGTAGGCAGCCAGGGGGATGGAGCATCTGAAGCTCCTCAAAGTTCCCAGTCAGCTGGGCAGGGCGCTCCCAGACAACCTTGTCCAGCTGTCCCTTCTCCCGCACAGCAAGCTCCGTGCAAACCCCACTCCTTCAGCAGCCCTCTCACTGCTAGAAAGCCTCCCAGACTCCCTGCCTTTCCTCCGACACAGAGCGGCTGGGTGTGGATCCCGTCCTCCTCAAAGGGCCGGAATGTCAGTCTCCTAGGCCCTCCGCCCGTCCGAGCTCCCCAATGCCCAGGGCACCACACACTGTAGGATTCTGCTCGCAAAGCAGATCTCCAGGGCTGGGTGTCCAGCAGTCCCAGGCTTCCACCCCCTCCCCACTCCATTTCTCTTCCTCCCGCTGGTGAGCTGGGGTGGAGGAAGGGCCTGGGTCCTGCCGGATTACGGCTCCGGTACGTTACCCTGTTTCGTGAGGTCTGCTCTGCTCATGAGTTCTGTATGCAGACTGGTGCGGCCTTCTTTCCTGTTGCTGTTTTAGGGTTAGTTGTATTAATTAACTATATTTTTGTACTGTTTGTGGTTTTGGGAGGAGCTCTACGTCTCACCTCTCATGCTGCCATCTTGAAAATCAGGAAGAGTGTTTTTGACAACCACATTAGAACCCCTCTGTGAAGAGTTTGGGGAAAATTTTTTTTTCCTTTTCCTTTTTCATCTCCAGTGATGCTTTTGTACCTCAAGACCAGGTTAATGTGTCTGAGAAAGTAGTGCTCTGAGCAGCTCCCTGGCTGACCCACTTGTTCATTTTTTTCTGCCACCTAGATAAGAGCTGCCGTGTCTTTATCCCCAGATCAGATTCCTAAAGTATCAGCCTTAGCCAGATGGGTGTGGTACTTCCCAAAATGTGACTTTGTGCCATGGCTGGACAGCTCCCTGCTTGGGACCTGTGATCCATTAATGCACCAAATTCTTGAACCTCCTTCCCAGCTTAAATTCTATGGGCTAGCATTATAATCTCATCCTAACTTTTAATGGCAAAACCACGTGGAAGGGTTAAATGTATATAACTACCTAGTTCTTGCCAGCATTTGGACAGTGCGCAGATGAAGAAAAACTTACAACTCTTCTAATTAGCCTCCCATTAAATGTATGATCATGAGCTTCAGGTGGAGCCATAAGGTTGCCTGGTAGGCATGTCATTTCCCTTAACCCATCTATTCTCTCACTCTCCTAGACCACCCTGTTATCTCTCCTTGACCGCCATAGCCCTCCTTAATGCAGTCTTATTCTTGGAGGTTGTGGAATTGTCTTCTGATTACCTGGTTTTTCTCAGTGAAGTAGGAAGCAAAGTCATCAGCTGAGAGTAAGGATGGTAAAGTTAGGAGCACATATGGGAGATTTGGGGCATGAAATCTACCCTACCATATTTACTTTCTACCTGCATTACACCCTGCTTATACCTGCATATACTGTTTATATGGATGAATATCAGTGTTTCTGACCTACAGTCAACTTCTCTACTCAGTAAATATATTCTGAGAGAGAGATATGACTCCTTCTCTCCTACATCATCAATTTTCCCTTTCTTCTGGAGATTTTTTTCCTCATTAGCATAACATCTTACTGTTACTTCTTCTATCTTAACATCGCTTTCTTCATTCTCCCTCCCTAATTAATGAGCTTCTTCATGAGTTCACTGACCTGATTCTTCGTGTTCCTCTGCCTTCATTCTACCTTGAATGAACTCCAGTTGGGCTTTGGTCCCCACCCACTCCATCAAAGCTCTTCTTATCAAGTCTCTAATGATCTTCACATTTCTAAACCCTGTAGTCAGTTGTTAGTCCTTATACACTTGACTGACCAACAGCATTTAACAGAGTTGAGCATTTGTTCCTCTGTGATATACTTTCATCATTTGGCTTCCAGACATTATACTGTCTTGGTTTTACCATTACACTAGCTCCTTCTCCCCAATTTCATTTGCTGCTGCTTCTCCTTGGCCTGTTCATGTTATGGTCCCCAGCACTTAGTTCTTGTAATTCTTGTAATCTCTATATATAGTCTTACCCCTTGTGACATCATTGAATCTCATGTTTTTAAATATAATTTCTATGTATGACTCCCAAATGTCTATCTCTAGGCCAGACATTTCTTATGAAATCCAGAACCTATATTCACATGCCTACTAGATATCTTTGTTTGAATATCTATTTGATCTAATATTTCAATCTAACACTCAACTCTTGGTATCCTTCCTATAAATCTGCCTAATCATAACCTCTGTCTCACTGGAGGGCAGCGCTAGCTTTCTAACTTGTCAGCCTCAAAACTATTTAATATTCCTCTTTATCTTTCTTTCACACTCACAATCATTACTTTGTAAGATTTTATGTCTTTTGCCTTGAAAATATTCAGAATCTGACCACATTTTGCTATCTCCATTGCCACCACACTTGTCCATTTATCATGATAACTGCCAGAACCTTATAATTGATTTTCCTGATTCCCTGTTTGTGCCTCTGCTGTCCGTTTACAAGAGAGCAGCATGAGTGCTTCTTTTAAAGTGTAAATCAAATTATATCATTCATCTGCTAAAACTCCTGCAAGGGCTCCCAATTTTACTCAGTAGAAGCTGAAGTTCTTACAATAGCTAACAACAATCCTACATAGCTCACTCAATTCTAAACACAGTGACACTTTGCTGACCCTTGAAAACTCTAGGAACACTCCTCTGTTCTCTCAAGTCACTGTTCAAAAGTCACATTTTTAATGAGGTCTACTCTGACCACCTATTTAAAATTGCAGTCTCCCATATCTGATGCCTTGTAACCTATTCTCTTTTGTTTTTTATAGAGCTTTTCATCTTCTAACATCTATATGATTTTTGTTTATCCTGTTTTTATTCTATTCCTTGTTTCCCACATATGCAAATATAATCTCCCTCTGAAATTAGGCGCTTGTATGTTTTTTGCATTAATATTCCCAAATATCTAGAACAGTGTGCTTGGCATAGAGTAGCTGCAGAATCAGTATGTATTGGATGGATGAATGAATGCATGCTTCTAGGCTGGGAGTCTGATCAAAGATTGGGGAGGCTAAGATGACTAGATTTGCATGGAAGAGTATAAGATAAAGAGTTCCAACAGCCTGAATAGGAATACTCTTAAATTTTCACCAAATAGTAAACCATGACATGCAAAGGTGAGACTCCATGGACCTGGGGAGACAACAAATACTAGGGAAAGAATAATTACTTGAGAGCTATAAGCTAGAAAAATACCTAAGCCTGCACATGACTGTCCTAACTACCCTGAGTGGAGAGACCTCCTGAATACCAAGCGCACTCAACAGAGCTTCAGTAAAGGCCACACCATAGGAGTGATGCCAAACCAGTCCATGAGGAATGGCTCCTCTACATTTGCCTAAACAAAGCCTGAAAACAAGACCTAAAAGTATCAAGCTAATCTGTAAGTAAATGCATACTCTAGCAAGCAAATCTTAACACTCTTTATAAGAACACAATAGAATCCAGACACAAAATTCAGCCAACCAAATGAAGACAACAAAATCTGGACACTGGATATTACAACATTTACAATATCTAGCACCTAATTTTTAAAAAATACTGTAATTGCAGAAAAGTGGGAAAATGTGACCCATAACCATGAGAAAAATAAGCTAGTTCAAAACAAATGTGTAAAGTAGGGAAAAACGCTTTGGTGCTTTCTTCCTGCACAAGGAGTGGAATCCCATATCTCAGAGCCTTCCTGGTTTACAGCACACTCTCTGGCCTCATAGTGCCTACAGGTCCACACAGCAGGGTTTTCTCTTCCTCTGTACCCAAGTGAGCTCATTTGATCTGTTTTTATATTATCCTTTTTCACTTAGATTCTCTCTCCTGCATGTCGAGATCGCCAAGTAGCTAATCTGGCAATCCAGTGTATTGTACTAAGGAAAGGCTAGTGCTACAAAAACTTCCCCACCCCTGTTCCTACATAGGGCTTCTCTTTACCACCCCAAGGTAGGAAGGTCATTTGAATGAGGGAGATGAGGTAACTGGGTACAAAAGATCACTGTGATTGTTGGAAACTCACAGAGCCACATATTGATAAGGTGTAGGCGAACGCCTACTTTGATTTTCGTATCTTCTAAACCAGTCACGATTATTATTACTGGGGCACAAGATCAGGGATGGACAGGCTGTGATAGTGATGGGATCATTGAGTATTGGCCCTATTTCCTTAATTTTCTCCTGTTTTAGATTAGGATTTTGGTATTTGGGAGTAATGTGGGATGCAAGAAGATATCAGGTGGCCCCAGATGGAGGATGAAGTTGGTAAGAAATTCAAAGAGTTAGAACCTGACAGGAAAACATCCGTACTGCTGAATAAAAAAAGTAGAAAAATTTTCAGTGAGCAATGATTACTCTCTATTTATTTTAAGACCTCTTGGATATTTATACAGAGAGACTCTCTGCGGCCCAAACTTCTGACTTATCTTTGGAATGATCATTTTATTTGCAAATATTGATTGTTGTAACTAAGCATTTACCAAAATGTCTAGTTTAACCTAAAGTATGTTAATATATTTCTTTCATGGAATTAGACAACTAACTACCTAATTTTGCAGAAAAATTGCTAACATTTCTTTTTTTTTTAATGATTTAAACTCAGCAGGCATTTTACCTCAGAAATAGCAAGGCATTATTTAATTTTAAAAGTGCTTTAGTGTGACATTTCAGGCATTTTGAAAAGTGCATAGAAGATAAGGTTATCTGACAATAGGACAATTTCATAACATCATTACACCTAATAACTACCAGAGCCATTTCATTTGCATGTAACCATTTGAAACCATTAGGAATCAAGTGATATTGTGTTTAGAACCATTTGTGTATGATATTTATTTTAGCATAATACATATTTATTGGTGTTTTATTCACAATATGAGTCACATGTTAGTAACAGTTTAACAGCCTTTAGAATATTTCCTTTTCACATGTTTAATAACAAGTTCATGAGTAATTCCACAAGGTACACATATTCATGAAGGGTTCCTAGTCATATATCCAAAAGTGTTTCTTCCACAGTTGAGCAGATACTTGTATGACATAGTCCATTTTCTGGGACTGCCATATAAAAAGTAAATTAAAATAAAGAACACTAGGTTAAATTGAAATTTGATAGACAATGAATACATTTTAGAATAAGTATGTCTCATGCAATACTGGGGACATCTTACTCTAAAAAAAGTTTGTTTATTTAAATTTTAATTTAATTGATCATCTTGTATTTTATCTGCCAACTCTACCCCTTTGTTCTAGCAAGATGAACTTCTTATCTACTTTTTAAAATATTCAACCATTGATATTTCAAGTTGGCACAAGCCACATAGAAATTTTACTTCACTAACATGACATTGGAGATGGCTTAAGCTCTCAACTCCCCACTCCCATCAAATCCCTTGTCATTTGGGTCTTGGGTGTTTCTAGACAGATCTAGGTAGCATCCCTTTCCCATAGACTACATCTACTGGATTACACTGTGTGGAGTAGCTTTTCGGGTATAAAAAGATTTAGATCCTGATTTAGAACTTCATTAGCCCTATGGGAAATTTAATTATTTTTTAAAAAGTGACTGGCTGGGGTGGCCCAGTCCATCAGATTGGATTGTAGAAAAACCCAACTGAGCCCCTGCCGAGAAGCTCACCATCAATTTTGATGGAACCTGGCCAATGATCTGGCTCCACTAACAAAGCCATGTTGCAAGAGGGGGATGGTTGCAGGTGTAGAGTGTCTTGACATACTTCCCCCTTGGACTGTGTGATTTCTCGTGATCGCCTCTAGTGGTAGCAAGAGGTGCATTTAGAATGGCTCCTACCTGGGGCTTCAGCTTGGGGCTCAGCAATACCAGTAGGCTGTCACTAACAGCCAGTCGATGGTTCTAATGGCAATTCAAGGCCCGTAGGTGAACTGACGAGGGGCTAGTCTCAACTTCTTACTCTTTCATCCCATGCTCAGCTTTGTGCCCCAGCTCATCCCCACCTTTCATTTTCACTTAGTATTTGGAAAGGAGTTATGGATGAAGAACACAACCAGATCACATCTGCATCATGTAGCTAAACTAGTGTTATAGAGGCTGATGCTAATGCAGAGTTACTGGCAATGAATGAATAGCCCTGTGTGTCCAAGGGCTGTCAACACCATCTACCTTAGTGTGTGATTTGTGGAAGATTTGCGTGCTTCTTGCCAACAGAGTTCGTAAACTAAAGATTAATGAGAGGAAGGGGAGACCCACTGGGGACAAAGCATTAGTAAAGCAGGAAGGTCTTTTGCTTTTTGGAGCTTGAATAACTGGGAGGATCCATCATTGTTTCAGCTGACTTTGGTGTCTAGCCAAGCCAGAGGCGCTGACTGTAAGCAGATTGGGCTCCCTCTCCTCCTCTGCCAACCCACGTGGCCCAGCAGTCCCGCCACCACTGCACAAGTTATTGTCAGTCTGGAAAACGGTAATAGTTTTCCTTCTTTCTCCTTTTCTTTGCTATTTTTAGAGAAATTTGAATAATAGCCTATTCCTCTCATTTATTATTCTTGATGAATGATAAATTATTCTAATAGCATTGACTGTTCTATTCATTTATTATTTGAGGATGATTAGAAGTGAATAGCCATTATAAAGCCTCACCAGTTCCAAAACTTAGGCCTTAGAATTTTGTGTTTCCTTTTGGTTCTGAGTAATTTTCTCTATTGCTTCTTCTGATTCTGTTAAACATAAACACACACACACACCTCTCTTTCTTCTTTCCTAGTCATGGTCTGTTTTGACTCCAGAATCAGGATGCTCTGTACTTAAAAGTTTATCCAGGGACATGATGAATGAGCCTCTGAAATACAATCTCTCCAAGACATACAGGTTTTAAAATTATGTTTAGGTTCAATAAGGTTTCAGAACTCACAACTGTGTTATTTAAGTACACAGTATTGTGTAAGACATGGCTTGCTGATGACAACAGAGGTACATGCCAGAATAAATTACATGACATAAACTACATTTACAGGTAGACTATGGGGTTCTAACCTGAGTATAAAAGAAACTGTAGTGTGAAAAAATTACTATTATTTTTTGATAGTGAGAGTTGTTATATAATCCTCTAATCTGGGCATTTGAGGCTTTAAACTATCTCTTCAGCCTTATTCCCTCACCACTCTCCAAATATTCTTCCCCTAAGCTAAAGTTGACCCATTGCTTTTCCCCAAATATAGTGTTACCTTTCACATAATCTAAATTTTCTGTTTTTTTGTCCTGAGATATCTTTTTAGCTTCACCACGTCTCCATCTCTGTGAAAATATAATTTTTCTATGAAGGTTTACTTTAAATCCCTCTTGAATCTCCTCATGTCAAATGTTTCCTCTCTGCTATGACATCACCCCCTTCCTCTGAAGGACTCCATCCACGATTGCTCATTGTCGTGTATAAGGACAGACTCAGCGTCATGGCACTGCATGTTCATATGATTGGAGAGAATCCCCTCCAGGAAAAAAGAATATAAAATTAAAAATACAATATAGTTACAAGTACAAAAACAGAGTCTTTTGGTGTGATATCAGTGTAAATAATGAAGTAAGGAACTCTAAAAGGCCACCCCTTTACAAGAACAGTAACAGCAACAAAAATTGGAAACAAATAGCACAATCAACTTTTTTGAGCAACATAAATGAATTGAAAGCTTGTAGCAATCCAAAGAGTGCCTATTGAAGAAAATGACTGATTCTTGGTAAGAACAGTGAGCTTTGTGGAATTTTAATTTACTCTAGTCTTATCTCCAGCTCCATAGATCAGTGATAGACTTGAAAATAACAGCCTACATTCCCAGCACTGGTAAAGGAGGGAGAAGAATGGATTTGCAAAGAATTCTTATTTGTTTTGACCAGTGGGGGCTCAGATGGCTTGTCTTTATCTCACCTAACACTTAACTTGCCTAGTGCTAAAGCTGCAATGGGTAATGGGGTAGGTGGAGATTAAGGTTGGTGCGTTTACAGGCAAATGTTTTAGTTGCTGTTGTCAAAGGCAACAGATAACTACTGGACCAATCAATAGACTAATCAAAAAACTTTATCAGAAAGTCTAGGGAATAAGATGTTTTCGGAAGTAGCATCTTTGAAAGATTCTGAAATATTTCTGAGAATCTAGAAGGCCATACAAATGCCCAGGGCTGTGTGCATGCTCAGGAAATACTTGAGAAGATCCTCAGCTTTCAACTCTGGCTAACCACGAGGCTACATGCAAGAAGAAAGTAAAGGCTAAGGCAGAGTTATTAACTGGAGAAGTATTGAATGCATACCCCAATAAACACAGAAACCCTTGGCAAAGACTAGGAGATTTGAGGGGGTGGGGGTATTCAAAGCATTTAAGGAAATCTGTGTCCAATAATTAGCTGACCCCTAAGCAAATGGAACAGAGTTTAATGGCTGCACATGATAAAGAATACAGACTTTACAAAATTAGTTCAGAAAAATTACTAAACAGCAACTGCAGCAAAAAACAATAACAAATCTTGCTCAGGTAGTAGCATCAGACTTCTGAAGTTTCCACATTATACTATTCAAAGTCCACTTTTCATTTAAAAAAATTATGAAGCATACAAAGAAACAAGAAAGTATGACCTAGAAGATAAGGAGCAATCAATAGAAACTTTCTCTGAGGAAGTACAGATGTTGAATTTACTAGACAAAGACTTTAAATCATCTAAGTGTCTCCAAAAGCTACAAAAAACTATGTCTAAATAATTAAAGGAAACCAAGAGAATGATATCTCACCGAATAGAGTATATCAATAAAGGGGCAAAAATTATGAGAAAAGAATCAAATGCTGGAGTTAACAAGTACAATAACTGCAATGAGAAATTCACTAGGCTCAACAGCAGATTTGGACAGAAGAATAGTGAGCTAACTCAGAGACAGGTCAACTGAAATTTGGAAAATCTTAAAAATAGCATGAGAAATTCATCACATACAAGGAAACTTCAAAAAGATTGACAGGTGATTTCTCATCAGAAATCACAGAAGCCAAAAGCCAATGATGACATATTCAAAGTGTTGAAAGAAAAAAAGAACCTGTCAACCAAGAATTCTATATCTGACAAAACTGTCCTTCAAAAATGAAGGAGAAAATGAAACTTTCCCAGTTAGTAAAACTAGCAAAGATGCCCCACCAAAAATGCTAAAAGAAGTCCCTTAGGCTGACATGACACAATACTAGATGAAACTGAAATCCATATGGAGAAATAAAACAACAGCAGTAAAGGCAACTATATAAGTAAATATAAAGAAGAGTATTAATGGGATTTTTTTTATTTGCTTGTTCATAACTCTTCTTTTTTCCTATCTGACTTAAAATAAAAATTCATAAAGCAGCAATTATAAATCTATAATTAATGGACACTCAACATATGCAGATGTAATTTGTGATATTAACAGCATGAAGAGGGGAAAGAATGTAGCTATATAGAGCCAGTGTTTTATATACTACTTAAATTAAATTGCATTAATATGAACTAAATTTTTATAAATAAAATGTTAGTTATAATCCTTAAGGTCACCACTAAGATGGTTATAATTTAAATAATAACTTTAAAACATAAAGTAAATAATAAGGGTATTAAAGTAGAATATACAAATATTTATTTAAAACAAAAGAAGGCAGCAATGGAAAAGTTGAGAACCAAAAAGTATAGAAAACAAATAGATAAATGTCAGACTTAAGACCTTCCTTATCAGTGATGACATTATATATATAAATGGATTACTCATCACCTAAAAGGCAGAGGGTGACAGAATGGATTTTTTTTTAATGGTCTAACAAGATGTTCTCTGGAAGAGCCATAATTTAGATTCAAAGATAAAAATAGCTTGAAAGTAAAAGGATGGAAACAACTGTTCAGTGTAAACATTAATCAAGAGAAAGCTGGAGTTGCAATACAAACATCATACAAAAGAGACCTCAAGACAAAAATTATTTGGATACACACACAAAACACAGGATGATAAAGGGATCAATCCATCAATAAGATATAAAAATTATAAGCATATGTCACCTAACAACAGACTGAAAATACATAAAGCAAAGGCTGATAAAATTGAAGTGAGAAATAGAATGTTCAAAATAATAACTGGAGTCTTCAATACTCTGCTTTCAATAATGCATAGAACAACTAGACAGAAGATGATCAAGGAAATAGAAGATTTGAACATCACTATAAACCAAGTAGACTAAAAAGGCTTCCAGGAATAATACACTTTTCTGCAGTAGGATACACATTTCTTGCATGCAAATGGAACATTCCCAGAAAAGACAATGTGTTATGCCACAAGTCTTAATAAATGTAAAAATATTGAAATCATACAAATTATGTTCCCTACCACAATGGAAGGAAATTAGAAATCAGTAGAGAAATTATTTGGAAATTAGAAAATACTTTGAGATGAACAAAAATTAAAATACGAATACCAAAATTTATGGAATTCAGCCCCAAGAAACTATAAAAAAGAAAAACTAAACTCAAAGCAAGAAGAAAGAAGGAATAATAAAGGTTAAAGAGAAATAAAAAAATGAGAAAAAGTCAACCAAACCAAAACTTGGTTCCTCAAAACATCAACTATATTGACAAATCTTTAATTAGACTGAAGAACAATACAAAAGAGAAGACTCAGATTTAACAAGGCATAAGCAGAACATCAGTGATCCTAAAAAAATATGGTGGCTTGAGAAGCGAGACAGAAACCTCCTCCCAAAACCACGTGTAACATGAAAATATAGCAAATACAACTAATCCTGAAAGAATGACCCAAAGACTGCAGAACAGACTGCCTACATCTGGGGAAAACAGAAGACCTCACAGAAAGGGGTAAATTAGCAAAGCCAAGATCCCACAGGACGCAAGCCCTCCCACAACCCCAGCCCACAGGAAGGAGGAAGAGAAATAGAGCAGGGAGGGAGTAGAAGCCCAGGTCTGCTAAACACACAGCCCTGGAGATCTTCTCTGGGAACACAAACCTACATTTTATGGGGCTCAGGAGATTAGTGGGGTTAAAAAAAAAGACAGGTGGAATACTAAGAGAGACTGAGAATGCAGCTGATTGTGGAGAACAGGTACACACAAACGGCCCGCCTGGGACAAAAGAAAGTTGGGCACTTTGAAAGACTTCCAATAGTGAAAGGGGTGCTAAAAAGGGAACAGCGTATGCAGAGCTCGCTGGGAGAAAGGGCAGGTGGACAAAATTGTCCCAGCACACTCAGCCTAGAAGTTTGGGAACTCTCAGGAACTTCAGACACTCCATCCTCCTGTTTGTCAACAGCAGCCCGAGGCCCCCCCACTGTGATATGTGCAGCCTGCAGCTCCTTCCTCCTGGCAGGCATCAGTTCACACAACTGCTGCCCTCACCATTGTGCTAGAAAAGCTGGAGGGTGACCCTGCCTATGGCAGCTAGAAGTGTAACACAGAGGCTCATCCCTGCATGCTCAGCCCATTGGACCTGGCTGTGGAGGCAGGTGCTACAGCCGGGAAGCAGGAAAGAGCTCTTTTGTCCCAGCAGATGCTAGTGCCGCTTGCCTGTGACTACCTGCCATTGCTCCAGGTGCTTGACAGCTCAAGAGAGTAGAGCTTCTGGGAACTAGAGGGCACTGCCTACAAAAAGATATTATTCCATAGGAGCTAAAAAATGATATAGCAAAAAAAATTTTACAAAAATTTGTGAAAAAACACCAGAAAGAGGACTAAGTGAAACTGAAATCACCAATCTTCTTGATAGAGATTTCAAAATAAAAATTATAAATGTGCTTACAGAGCTACACAAAAATATTCAAGGACTCAGGGAGGACTTCAAGAAAGAGATAGAAACTTTCAAAAATACAGTATCTGAAATGAAACATAAAATGGAGGGATTTAAAAGTAGCTTAGATGGGGTAGAGGAGATGGTAAATGAAATAGAAATTAGAGAACAGAAAAAAAAGAAGAGGCACAGAGAGAAAAATGGATCTCTAGGAATGAAAGAATAATAAACTATGCGACCAACCCAAACAGAACAATATTCACATTACATGGGTACCAGAAGAAGAGAGAAAAAAGGATAGAAAGTTTCCTTAAGGGAATAGTTGCTGAAAACTTCCCCAATCTGGAGAAGGAAATAGTCTCTCAGGTCATGGAAATGAGAGATCTCCCAACAGAAGGAACCCTAAGAAGACAACACCAAGACATATAATAATTAAAAAGTCAAAGATCAAGGACAAGGAGAGATTATTGAAAGCAGCCAGATAGAGAAAAAAGATCAGTTATAAAGGTAACCCCATCAGACTATCAGCAGACTTCTCAGCAGAAACCTCACAGTCCAGAAGGAAGTGGTATGATATATTTAATGAAAAGAAACAGAAGGCCCACCAATGAAGAATACTCTACTTGTCAAGATTATCACTTAAATTTGAAGCAGGGATTAAACAATTTCCAGATAAACAGAAGTTGAGGGAATTTATCACCCAAAAACAGTCTCTAAGTCTCTACAGTGTATTGTAAAGGGACTGCTCTAGATGGTAGTGCTACTAAGGCTAAAGATCTGTCACCAGAGAAAATAAAACCACAGTAAAGGAAGTAGACCAATTAATTACTAAATAAATGAAAATTAAATCAACTACTCACAAAGTTAGTCAAGGGATACACAGAGAGTGCAGAATATGACACCTAATATATAGAGTGGAGAAGGAAAATAAAAGAACCTCTAGATTGTGTTTCAAATAGTGTAATAAGTAAATTAAGATAGATAGTAAGGAAGCTGCCCTTGAACATTTGGTAACCACAAATCTAAGACTTGAAATGGCAATAAGTACATATTTATTGATAATCACCCTAAATGTAAATGGAGTGAATGCACCAATCAAAAGACATAGAGTTTCAGAATGGATAAAAAAACAAGACCAATCTGTATGTGCTTACAAGAGATTCACTTCAAACCCAAGGCCATACACAGACTAATAGTGAAGGGATGGAAAAGATATTTCATGCAACTAATAGGGAGAAAAAGCAGAAGTAGCAGTACTCATATCAGAAAAAATAGATTTCAAAACAAAGAAAGTCATAAGAGACAAAGAAGGACATTACATAATGATAAAGGGGTCGGTCCAAAAAGAGCATATAACCATTATAAATATCTTTTTACCCTATTAATATAGGAGCACCTACATATGTGAGACAAATACTAACAGAATTACAGGGGGAAATAGAATGTAATGCATTCATTTTAGGAGACTTCAACACACCACTCACTCCAAGAGACAGATCAACCAGACTAAAAATAAGTAAGGAGACAGAGGCAAATGCAGTAGAACAGATGGACCTAACAGACATCTAAAGAACACTCCACCCAAAAGCAGCAGGATGCACACTCTTCTCAAGTGTACATGGAACATCTTCCAGAATAGATCACATACTAGGCCACAAAAAGAGCCTCAGTAAATTCAACAAGATTGAAATTGTGCCATCCAGCTTCTCATACCATAAGGTATGAAACTAGAAATAAATTATGCAAAGAAAGCAAAAAGCCCACAAACACATGGAGGCTTAGCAACATGCTTCTAAATAATCAATTGATCAATGATTAAATTAAAACAGAGATCTAGCAATACATGGAGACAAATGAAAACAGCCCAACTCCCCAAAACCTGTGGGATGCCACAAAGGCAGTTATAAGAGGAAAGTATATTGTAATACAGGCTTACCTCAGGAAAAGAAGAACAATCCCAAATGAAGAGTCTAAACTCACAATTAATAAAACAAGAAAAAGAAGAACAGAGGAAGCACAAAGTCAGTAGAAGGGGGGACATAATAAAGATCAGACCATAAATAAATAAAATTGAGAACAATAAAAAAATGGAAAGAATAAATGAAACCAGGAGCTGGTTCTTCAAGAAAATTAACAAAATAGGGAAGTTCCTAACCAGACTTATCAAGAAAAAAAGAGTGTGCATACACAAACAGAATCAGAAATGAGAAATCACTATAGACACCACAGAAATATAAAGAATTATTAGAGAATATTATGAAAATTATATGCTAACAAATTGGAAAACTTAGAAGAAATGAACAACCTTCTAGAAAAATACAAACTTCCAAGACTGACCCAGGAAGAAAACAGAAAATCTAAACAGACCAGTTACCAGCAACGAAATTGATTTGGTAATCAAAAAACTACCTAAGAACAAACGCCTGGACCAGAGGGCTTCACCACTGAATTTTATCAACCAGTAAGAAAGACCTAATACCCATCCTACTAAAAGTTTTGCAAAAAGTAGAAGAGGAGGGAATACTTCCAAACTCATTTTATGAGGTCAGCTTCACTCTAATACCAAACCAGACAAAGACACCACAAAAAAAAGAAAATGACAGACCAATATCTCTGAATAACATAGATGCAAATATCTTCAACAAAATATTAGCTAACCAAATTTTAAAATACATCAAAAAGATCATCCATCATGATCAAGTGGATTTATTCCAGGGATGCAAGGATGATGTGATATTCAAAAATCCATCAACATCAACGAAAAGGACAAAAACCACACGATCATCTCCATAGATGCTGAAAAACCATTTGAAAAAATTTAACATCCATTCATGAAAAAAAACTCTCCACAAAATGGATATAGAGGACAAGTGTGTCAACTTATAATAAAGACCATATATGACAAACCCACAGCCAACATCATAATTAACAGTGAAAAGCTGAGAGCTTTTCCTCTAAGATCGGGAACAAGACAAGGATTCCCACTCTCCCCACTTATATTCAACATAGTACTGGAGGTCCTAGCCACAGCAATCAGAAAAACAAAGAAATGAAAGGCATCCAGTTTGGTAAGGAAGAAGTTAAACTGTCACTGTTTGCAGATGACATGATACTGTACATAAAAAGCCCTAAAGAATGCATTCCCAAACTACTAGAACTAATAACTGAATTCATCAAAGTTGCAGGATACAAAATCAATACTCAGAAATATGTTTCATTCCTATATACTAATTATGAACTAGCAGAATGAGAAATCAGGAAAACAATTCTATTCACAATTGCATCAAAAAGGATAAAATACCTAGGAATAAACCTAACCAAGGAGGTAAAGAACTTATACCATGAAAACTACAAGACACTCAAGAGAGAAATTAAAGAAGACACCAATAAATGGAAATACATCCCATGCTCATGGATAGGAAGAATTAATATTGTCAAATGACCATCCTGCCTAAAGCAGTCTACATATTCAATGCAATCCCTATCAAAATACCAACAGCATTCTTCAACAAACTAGACTAAATAGTTCTAAAATTCGTATGGAACCAAAAAAGACCCCGAATAACCAAAGCAATCCTGAGAAGGAAAAACAAAGTTGAGGGGATTATGCTCCTTGACGTCAAGCTCTATTCCAGAGCCACTGTAATCAAAATAATTTGGTATTTGGACAAGAACAGACCCATAGATCAATGGAACAGAATAGAGAACCCAGATATAAACCCCACACAAATATGGCCAATTAATATATGATAAAGGAGCCATAGATATACAATAGGGAAATGGTATTGGCAAACCTGGACAGCTACATGTAAGAGAATGTAACTGTATTATTGTCTTACCCCATACTCAAAAGTAAACTCTAAATGGATCAAAGACCTGAATGTAAGTCATGAAACCATAAAACTCATGAAGAAAACATATGCAAAAATCTCTTGAATATAAACATGAGCTACTTTTTCCTGGACACATCCCCTTGGGCAAGGGAAACATAAGCAAAAATGAATAAATGGAGCTAAATCAAACTAAAAAGCTTCTGTACAGCAAAGGATAAAATCTGAAGAACAAAAAATCATCCTACATTATGGGAGAGTATATGTATTAGAGAGTAAATGACTTATCTGACAAGGGGTTAACATCCGAAATATATATAAAGAGCTCATATGCCTAAAAACACAAAAAACAAATAACCTGATTAAAAAATGGGCAGAGGATCTAAACAGACACTCCTCCAAAGAAACAATTCAGATGACTTACAGGCACATGAAAAAATGCTCGACATCGCTATTCATCAGGGAAATGCAAATTAAAGCCACAATGAGATATCACCTCACACCAGTTAGGATGGCCAACATCCAAAATACAAGGAGCAACAAATGCTGGCAAGGATGCAGAGAAAGGAGAACTCCTCTACACTGTTGGTAGGAATGTAAATTAATTCAACCATTGTGGAAAGCAATATGGAGGTTCCTCAAAAAGCTAAAAATAGAAATACCATTTGACCCAGGAATCCCACTCCTAGGAATTTACCAGAAGAAAACAAGATCCCTGATTCAAAAAGACAGATGCACCCCTATGTTTATTGCAGCACTATTTACAATAGCCAAGATATGGAAGCAACCTAAGTGTCCAACAGTAGATGAATGGATAAAGAAGCTATGGTACATATACACAATGGAATGCACATAAAAAGAAAACAAATCCTACCATTTGCAACATGGATGGAGCTAGACGGTATAATGCTCAGTGAAATAAGCCAGGCAAAGAAAGACAAGTACCAAATGAATTCCCTCATTTGTGGAGTATAACAACAAAGCAAAACTGAAGGAACAAAACAGCAGCAGACTCACAAACTCCAAGAAGGTACTAGTAGTTACCAAAGGGAAGAAGTTGGGGAAGGTAGGTGGGAGGAAGGGAAAAGGGGATTAAGGGGCATTATATTTAGCACTCACAATATAGGTAGGTCACGGGAAGGCACTACAGCATGGAGAAGACAAGTAATGATTCTATAGCATCTTAGTACACTGATAGACAATGACTGCAGTGGGGTTGATGGAAGACTTGATAATATGCGTGAATGTTGAAATCACAGTGTTGCTCATGTGAAACCTTCGTAAGATTTTATATCAATGAGACCTTAATTAAAAGAAAAGACTAAAAAAAAAAGCAGAACATCACTATTGACCTTACACAATATTTTAAGCCAACAAGTTAGATAACTTAAATGAAATTGACAAATTCCTAGTGAGCTACAAACTACCAAAACTGACTCAAAAAGAAATAGAATAAACATATAGTAATCTAAGAGCTTAATGAGTCTGTATTTTTTTTAATTCCAATGAAGAAAAGTCCAGAACTAGATGGCTTCCCTGGGAAAGTTTACCAAATGTTTAAAGAAGAATTTACATCAATTTTTCTCCAACTTTCAAAAAATAAAGGAAAAAAGAACATTTTCCTAATTTCATTCTGTGAAGCCAGTATTATCCTGGTATTAAAGCCGGATAAAGATATCACTAGAAAAGCACATCATAGATAAATATACCTTGTTATATTGGTGTAAAAATTCTCAACAAAATATTAGCAACTCAAATCCAGCAGTACATTAAAAGGATTATATACCATGACCAAATGAGACTTATCCCAACAATGCAAGGTTGGTTCAAAATACAGAGGTCAATCCATGTATTAATACCATATTAATAAACTAAACAGAAAAAATCCACATGATCATCTCAACTGTTACAGAAAAAGCACTTGAAAAAATCAAATACTCCTTTTTATAAAAGCACTCAACCAAATAGGAATATAAGGAAACTTTCTCAGCGTGAAAAAGTGTACCACAATTAACATCTTCCTTAATTATGAAGAACTGAAAGCTTTCTCCACTAAGAAAAGGAAAAAGACTAGGGTCTCTACTCTTGCTACTTCTATCCAACATTTTACTAGAAGTTTTGGCCAGAGATTTTAGACAAGAAAATGAAATAAAAAATATACAGATTGGAAAGGAAAATTAAAATAATTTGTATTTGATTATTAAACTAAAAGAATCTGCATTTGGTAACATGATGACATGATCTGATATTTAGAAAACTTCAAAGCATCCATACACACACACACACACACACAACTTATTATAGCTAATAAATGTGAGTTCAGAAAAGTCGAAAGCTATAAAAATAATGTTAAGAAACAGTTGTATTTCTATGTACTTGCAGTGAACAATCCAAAAATGAAATTAAGAAAACAATTCCATTTAAATAGCATCAAAAAGAATAAAATACTTAGGGATAAAAATTTAATCAAGGGAGTACCGGCCTTATACACTGAAAACCATATTGTTGAAAAATTTTAAAGAAAACCTAAGCAAATGGAAAACCATCTCATGGTCATGTATTAGAACACTTAATATTGATATGATGGCAGTACTCCCCCAAACTGATGTAGAGATTTAACATAATCCCTATCAAAATCCCAGCTGACTTTTTGACAGGATTGAGAAACATATCTTAAAATTCAGATGGAAATGCCAGGGAAACATAATAAAACAATCTTGGGGAAAAAAACCCACCAAGTTGGAAAAACTACACTACTACACTAGTACAGTAATAAGTGCAGCGTGACACTGGCATACATAGAGAAAGAGAGTCAATAGAGCCCAAAAATCTTGAAAAAAACACAACATTGGAGGACTCACTCTTTGCAATTTCACAACTTAGTAGAAATCTACAGTAATCAAAACAGTGTGGTACTGGCATAAGAATGGACGTAAAAATCAATGGAGTATAATTGAGAGCCAAAGTAATGCCATATGGTCAATGGATTTCAAGTGTGTCAAGCCATTCAATGGGGAAAGGATAATCTTTTCAACAAATGGTGCTAGGAGAATTATTTGTCCAGAAGAATTATTTGGGAGTCCCTCCTCATACTACATACAAAAATTAATTCTAAATATTTCATGGACCTATACCTAAGAACTAAAAGTATAAAACTCTTAGAAGGAAACATAGGTGTATATCTTAGTGACCTTTGATTACGTATTTGCAAATAATGTATTTGATAAGGGTCTAGTATCCAAAATATATAGAAAACTATTACAACTAATTAATGAAGAATAATCCAATTTAAAAATGGTCAAATAATTTGAATAGACCTAATTTCTCCAAAGATAAACAAATTGCCAAATAAGCACACAAAAAGATGCTAAATATCATTTGACATTAGGGAAATGCAAATCAAAACCACAATAAGATACATTTTCACACCCACTAGGGTGGCTATCACTTTAGAAATAGAAAAATTACAAGTGTTGGCAAGGACATGGAGAAATCTGAAACCTACAACTTTTTAGGTGGGACTATAAAATATTGCAGAAAACAGTTTCATGGTTCCTGAAAAAGTTAAACAGTTACAAATAAGCAGTTGCACTCATAGGTGTATATATGGAAGACAATTGAAGATATGTTCACACAAAAACTTGTACACAAAATTGTTCATAGCTCCTATTCATAATAGCTAAAACATGGAAAAACACAAATGTGTATCAATGAATAAGCAAAATGTGGTACATCTACACAGTATACTATTAGTCATAAAAAGGAATGATGCATTGACACATACCACTGCATGTATGAACCTTGAAAACATTATGTTAAGTGACAGAATTCAGACACAAAAGTCCATATTATATGATCTTATTTACGTGAAATGTCCAGAACAGGCAAATGCATAGTGACACAAAGTAGTAGAGTGGTGGTTGTCAGGAAATCAAGGAGGGAGAACTTGGAGATAGAGGGCTTCTTTTTTGGGGTGAAGGAAATGTTCCAGAGTTATATAATGGGGGTGGTTTCACATATTGTTGAATATTCTGAATACCACTGAACTATACATTTTTAAATCCCTAAAATGGGCAATTTTGTTATATGAATTATATTTAAAAATTAAATAAATGAATAATTATTATTTTAGAGTTAGAAAGTTAAAAATAAGGTTTACATAAGTAATATTTTTAAAAGCTGCCAGAATACTACAAACTTCACATCCACATCCTTTATTTTATTAGTGTTATATTTTTATATTTATGTCATTTATAGATAAAACTACATATATTAATATATATTAACATATTATATATTAATGTTACATATTAACTGCCTAGTATGTCTCTAAAACTTGTGTGTGTATGTATGTGTATATATATATATATATAATGTCTATAAATTCATCTATCAATGGGTATTTAGGTTATTTTATATCTTGGCTACTGTAAATAATGCTACAATAAACATAGGAGTGCATGTGTCTTCTCTAATTAATGTTTTGTTTTTCTTGGGTAAAGACCCAGAAGTGGAATTACTGAGTCATATGGTATTCTATTTTTAATTTTTTGAGGAACCTCCATACTGTTTTCCATAGTGGCTATGTCATTTTACATTCCTACCATCCTTGCATTTTGTCCACATCCTTGCAATACTTGTTATTTCTTATCTTTTTTATACTAACCATTCTGACTTGTGTGATATGTGGAAACCAAACAAACCAAACAGAAATAGACTCATAAATACAGACTACGAACTCCTGTTTCCATAGGGGAGGGGGCCGGAAGTATAGGCAAAATAGGTTTAAGGGTATAAGAAGTATAAACTTGCAGTTATAAAATACATAAGTCAGAGGGATGAAAAGTACAGCATAGGGAATATAGTCAGTAATATTATAATGACTTAGTATGGTGACTACACTTATGATGGGGAGCATTTCATAATGTATATAATTGTCAAATCACTATATTGTACACCTGAAACATAATATTATATATCAACTATACTTCAATTCTTAAAATTTTTTTTTATTTTAAAAGAAAAAGAATATATGGCATGTTTATAATTGTGTTCACTAAGTTTGAGCATATTCCTATCAGGAAGAAACAATTCTGTTTTGACTAAGGAATAATGAGAACCAAATGCTGTGATATTTCGTTTTACGTATCTGTTGCTTAGAAGTGCCTTCCACAGACTAGCTCCTTGCTCTGTGTGTTTCAAGTCTTATTCATCTGCCTTGACATTAATTTGTCTTGTCTGAGACACACTGATATCGTGACGGGCCCGCCCTTTCACATCACACACGATTTGGCACGGTGAGCAGTAGGAAGGTTCTGGGAAGTTCTTCCAATAGTGGGACAAGTAGGAATAATATAAAGTTAATTATAAACAAAAGTGATCAAAAAATAAATAAAACATAAATGTATCCCACTAAACCCAAGTTAAATGTATTCCTAATTCAACCTCTCCTAAGCTCTGTCTTTAATATTTCTATGACCCTGCAGGGCACATAGGAGTAGGTGAAGCCCTGGAGGGGAATTTGCTGTCAGTGAAATCTTCACAGATTGTGATTAACATGGCTTGCTTTGGCAAAGTTTACAAAAGCATATCACATGACCTTGGGAACAAATTGCTGGGGGACTCTTCAGACCCTAAAAGGGGGCTTGTAGAAGAGAGACGCCCTGATGCTTACACCATACTAGTTCATCATGAAGTCTGCCTCCAGCATGTTTTATTTTCTCTACTGTAGACTGCCAGTGTATTCAAGTAACAAATCTCACAGGCCTATTCCTCTGCTGATGTGATATGTAGGTGAATGTCCCCTGCCTTCCAGCACTGTTATCTGCTTTCTTCTGGGAACCACCCACTTCATTAAGAATATGGAATTCCCAGACATTTGGTTATGCATTCCAGAGTAGTATACGCCTCCTGCTAAAAACACCACGCAAGCTCCCTCCACACTGCTATGAGGAGTGCATGAAATAAATTAAATGCCAAGCATAATGTCTTGTTCATACTGGGAACTCAGTAATTGGCAGCTATTGTTTTTCTTAACCTTATGATTTTTATTTGCCATAGCCTCCTAAATTTACTCAAAAACTTAGACTGTGAACTATAAAAGTACAATCTATCAAATAATTCATTTTTATATCCTCTATATATCTCTTACGTTCAGTTGGTGCCTAGTAAATATTATGGAATTGAGTGGGCAGAATGTGGACAAAATTCTCAGATGCCCAGATACAAACCCTTTTGAGTGCTTCCTTGCTTTTCCAACCCCAACTTGCTGTGCAGAAAACCTTCCCTTTCAGTGAATCACCATGTAATGGGTATCACCGATTCCTGGCTACTAATCCCAGCTCTGCCACTTACTAGTTGTGTTGCCTTGGACAAAAGACTGCGTCCTTTTCCCTCAATCTTTTTACCTGTAAAGTGGGGATAGTAAGAGTCCCTGCCTAAGGGAGGTAAAGATAAAATGAGTTAATACAAAGCTCTTAGAGAAGCGATTGATAGAGAAAATGGTTACTAAATGTAACTACTGTTTGTCATCACCAAAATATTCCAGGCTGTGCTAGAATTTGAGTTTGCAGAGCTCAGTTAAATGCTACCAAGCACCATTCTCTGGTGGGCCTTTTTGCAATCGTGTTCCTCATTATGTTTCCATCCTTCTCACTGCCCAGCCTCTGTTTACTATTTTTCCCCTCCAGCCTCTGTGTAGAACACATGAGGCTTCTGGCTGGTTGTATTTTAGAGACAGCTCATGAGGCTATTTGCTTGCTTTGGAAATTCTTCACTCTTGACACCTGAACAAACTTTAGATTTGGTAGGATAAGCTAGGTAAGAGATCATCCAAGGAACTAATGAGAGGACTGAAGCTAACCACTTCATATTAACTGACGCTCACCATATGTAAATACGTCTTTCCTCTAGTGACTAAAAATAGAAACATAATTAAGAGAAAAACAAATATCTGTGCAGAAGATGTCTGCACTGTGGATTTAATTTTAAATATTTCGCTACCATTTTAATGAACTAATAGTTTTTAAGGAGGAGTAAGGCATCACAGTTTATAAAGTATTGAATATTGTCCTATTTTGTAGTACTAGGTTGCATTTCCAAGCAGAGTGAATCTTTCTTGTTCCTTGGACTTTCTGCCTAATCCAGTTTTGATTTTAGGATCTCTATTAACTGCTAATTCTTTTCAACTTCTGCATTTGTTCTATCAAGTTTCAATGGAAACGGCTAAACCCAAATCTGTCTGCACCTCTCACTCTTGGAATTATTTCATTGATTGAATCATGTATTCATCTGTGTATATGTTTAAGTGCCAAAATTACATTGTGCCTAAAGGTGTAGTCTCGCCAACTCTATTGAAACAGCAGAGACATATAGTGATTTCTGGGTTGCATGTTTCACTTCCTGACTATTTTGGCATCAGGGCGATCTAAGTCAAGCATAGATCTGGTGTTCCAATACAGTCATGCCCCCAAATTCATTTATTGACTTACCATAGGCAAATCTCTTGAATTCTAAACTGTGGCATCATTTATTAGGAAGATAAATGAGAGTAATTAAGCTCCAAGGCCATAAGTGCTGAAACTTTTCAGAATTAGTGAGCTATTAAAATGACAAAGTGCCTGATTCTGTCTAGATATAAGTCATGGTCTTTCACCTCCAGCTCTACTTCTTAGAGTGACCTCCACTGGCTCTCCTAACAGTATATTGCATGAGGCCAAATAACCCTTCAGGTCATGGAATGGATGGCTGGCCTGTTTGTTTTCAAAGGCCATTTTGGCTAGATTATTTACCTAGTCCTAAACTAGACAGACCAGGTTTGTTTCCAGTATTTCTTTCCTTGAAAATAACCATGCTTAGAATTTAATCATTTAAAACAACTAAAATGTAATTAATAAGATCATGTTTAAGTTTATATAAGTGATATAAACAAAATAATTAATTCGCTTAACTTTCTTAAGAGAGAAAAGATCTTGAACATCAGTAAGTGTGAACAGACGTTGAGAGAAATACATTTGACTTGTATTTTCCTTTCTTAATGTACTCCTAAATTCCTGTGTAGTTTAGCAGATTCTGGGTGTGAAAATACCATAGAGTTACTGTGAATTTGTGAATTATCCACATTTGTTATTTTTCATTATCTGAGCTTGCACAATGGATCAGGGGACTTTGCTAAGCCCAGTGTTTGATATAATTTCCCTAGCTAGTGTTCTCACATTCTAAACGGCACAGGCATTATTTCACATTTCAGGTCTTTCTCATTATTAAATCTTTATTTTGGTGTGCACAAAACACTTCCCCCTTAATGAAGTGACACACAATTTTACAATGCTTTTTTTTTTCCGAAATATGAGTGGTTTGGAAATAGGAAGAAAATGTCAAGTAAGACATATAACACCTTTTCATGGTGGGTTAAAAAGATGTGTTATTTCAACAAACCAGAAGACCACACTAAAGAAGCTTCATTATTGCTTAGTTAAATAGTATATTCTTATTATAACCTTGATGCTTTTCTTATTTTATAAAAAGGTAACTTTAATATTACCTGTAATCATAAATATTCCCTTAGAGTTTAACACTTCTTGGGTTGGGTTTAACCAAAAATCCAGCACAAAGAACTAAAATTAGAAAGAAAATGTTGGATTGATGAATTTGGGAAATATACTAAGGACAGTATATTCTGGTAAGCCATTTCTATGGTAGTGATTTTTCTATTTCTCGAAGGCATTCTCTGCCTTCTTTTTTTTAACTCTTCATTACCTCTCCAAATAATTCTCTTGTCAGTTCTCTTCTATCTTTAGACACACACAAGCATGTGTTTTAAAAATCTTCCCATCTGATTGACCATATATTTAAGAAAGGAAATGCATATTTTGCATTATTTAAAATATTTAAATTTTTAAGCATTTTTGAAGTATTGAAAAAAGTTATTTCAGAAAACCAGCATATTGTACCGTTCGACACATCAAAACAAGGTTTTTCCACAAAAATAGTATTCAGACTAGAATGTAAATTTCATGAGGGCAGGAATTCTTGTGTCTTACCTGCTACAAATCCCAGTACCAAGACAGACATTGAGTGGATATTCAATAAATGTTTTTGAATGAATTCAGAGAGTGTTGTAATATTTTTCTTTTATTTATATTTTAGATGCATATTAGATTTATATTTCATGTTTTATATTTACATGTCCAAATTAAGCTTGGAAAGCAGTCAATCTAATCACATCTGATTAAATTAGTCACATTCCCTCAAATAGTTCACCTCCTCCTTTCCTATCCCTGAAATTTTTAATTCAGGTTCAGGACTACTGTTAATAACCTTCAGTACTAACTTTTACAGTTTCATATTTTGTCGCTAAAGAAATTATGCATCAACCCATGACTTTCTACACTGAAACTTCATCTATTCAAAAGTATGTTTATTCCTCTTGTCTGAATTCACTTACTTTGCCACCCTTGTACACATTGTACAATTAGAAACTAAACATGTGGAATTTAAATCACAACATATTTGCCTTCTTTTATTCTAATTACATATAATAAATCAGAAAAATAAGGAGGGAGGCAAGGAGGGAGGAAAAAGTCTCAAGGGAAAATAAGAATGTAGAAAAATCAGTATGAAAATGTATCAGAATAAAAGAATAAATGGGCACAAAGTGATTTACAGAAATAGTGTTATTCATGTCTTGTTTTCTTTCCTTTTAAATTTTACATTTGGGATTTAATGACCTTTGCTATAAGAAAATCAACAAGGCATCAACTAACTATAGTTTACCATCTCACATTGTCTTCCCTGAAGCTGTGGAATCTTAAGCACATTTGTTTTGTCACTAAGTTGTCCCTTGCCTCACAAGCTCAACACTAAAATCACCTCTCCTCACCTGCCCTCCAAATAAAACAAATAGGTAGGTAAAGGGAAAATTAATGGAAGGAAAGATATCAGTAAGATGGTAACAGATGCCTCTTACTCTGGAGCTGTGTCGTACACTATGTCTCTCCCAGAAATGGGTTTCCCACATCCATTTTTGTTAATTAAATTTTCATCACTCGTTAGTGATATACAGCTGAAATGAGCTTCTCAAGGGAAATGCTCCATTAAAACATTTCACGTCAAACAATACGTGGTTAGTGTTGATCCCCAGCATCAGACTGTGCCCTGGAGAGCAGGGGCCATAACGGTTTTGCTCACCATTTTTCTCTAGCACATAGCGTACAGTCTGGAATCCACCCAGAATTTGCAAATGAACAAACAATAGTTGACATCAGTCATTAATATCACTCACAGGTCCTGTCTGTCCTGTCTCCGTATCACCCTTAGCCTGATGTTCCCTCAACAAGTCATGAAGTTGGAACAGAAATTTTCTTTATGTTGTGATGCCAACATCACTCCCTTCCTAGAGCACAGCCAGTAAGATATATTAGTAAGAGGTAGAAACCCCTCCTTGTAATCAGAAACCAAATAGAAGTTTTGCTGAATTTGATGAATCTGCAAATGTCACTCTCAGAAATATCATGTACTCAATACTAAATATAAGATAATAGTTATCTTTTAGAAAAAGTTTCCATTCTAATAATAAGATAAGGATTGCTCCTTATTTTATCAATTATGTCCTTTCTGTTCTTATACATTCAATATCTTTTTCTCTGCTAGCATTTTTCTCATCAGCAAATCAACATGCTCAAACCTGACCATCTCATTAAACCCATCTTGCAACCCCAAACTAACTGCCTGACCTTATTTTCACATCCCATCTTGACGGCTAGACTCCTTTACTCCACTCACCTTTCCCTTCATCACAGTCTGACTTCTGGCCTCACCACTCTTTTAAAAAACAACTGAGATCTCCTAGTTGTTACATACAATAAACACTTCTTTGGCCCTTTTCTTGGTTGGCCACTTTGTGGCATTTGGCTTTAAAAGAAAACTTTTTTGAAGAGATTTTAAAGAAAACTCATTATTGAAAACTCTTTCCTGTTTGACTTATGTGGCATTATTCCTCCCTGGTTTTTTTTTCTGTCTTGCTGGCCACCCTTTTCTTAGTCTTCTTAATAGGTTCCTCTTCTCCCATCTGTCCCTTAAATGTTGGTGTACCATGAAGTTCTACACGCTACCTTCTGCTCCTCGCAGTCTATACGCACTTCTTGGGAAATCTCATCCTTACACAGAGAGATGGACACAGTGATGATTTCCAAATCTGTCTCTCTAGATGCCTATCAGTTTCCTCTGTGTGGAGGTCTCATGGTTAGCCCGAATTTGACAAGACCAAAGCAAGAAATCTAAAAATCATCCTCAACTTCTCCTTCTGCCTCACCTTCAACATGTAATCCATCTCTATATTTTACTGTCTACTTCTTAACATCACTCAAATCTGCCCTTCTTCCTCCCTGAGAGTAGAATCTTATTTCAAGCTATTTCTCATCTGTGTTACTCTAATGCTTTCTAACTGGTCTCCCAGCTTTCCAGCCCTAACCCAAAATGATTCCAGCATGGTCTGAGGCAGAAGTAGAGTTCCTTTAGAATAAAGAAGAGTCATTTATCCAGAAAATTTTACACCTTCCTAATTCTAGGATTATGCTACACTTTCTAATTCTAGGATTATGAAGCAATATTTTAGATATGTAATTTGATCTCCTAAGTGTACCTACCTACTCAGGAGATGTAAGTTTCAGGTATTATTTATCATCTAAGCTGCTATCTCATTGTAAACTATAAATTTAGTATATAATTTATTTCCTCCTTATGAATTTGATCAGCAAGAATCTACTTCCTATAATCTGACAAATTGATAATATTAAGCTTTTGAATATGCAAAGCTTAGAACCAACTCTTGATGGGTGCTGACTTACGCTAACTGTGGCCGCTTCCAGTGTGCAAATATATAATAACTCCCTGTCTCAATATCTTGCCTGCCAATCTTGGGCACACAGTGACTGTCATGTTAATAACATTATGTCATTTTTGAGAGACAGTGAGATAATACCCTTTCCAAAAATATTTATGATTTTCCCAGACCTGAATCACAAATATTTCATTTTGTTGAAGTCAAAGTGGATAAGCCTTGCAGGTGGGCTTACTAAGAGTATGTACTATATCCTGCAATTATGTAATCTCTGATAATTATGTAAATCCAAGATTGATAAAATGCATTAGAGACAAGCAGTGTGGCCCCTGTTATATCCAGACTAGTGTATGTGCAGAACTACTCCAGCCTGGAGTTTCGAGAGAACATGTTATACTGCCAAAAGACCTCCTGAACCTCAGCTTTCTCTCTTTCATTACTGAAGTGACTTCAGAAGCCATCTCTCTTCCCATAGATTCTGTCCTCAAAATGTCACTTATATTCATTAGCCTTTCCCTCCCCCAGACTATTGCTTCAAATGGATCCCTCAAAAAGAGAGAATAACTGAATATCACGAACTTTGGAATCAAAAAGAACTGGACTCAAGTACTAGCTCTCTCTTTTCCTGACTCCTCTGTGACTTGAGTGAACCACATAACCTTTTGGACACTCAGCTTCCTTTTCTGTAAAGTGAGAATAATTGTTTTCACCTCTAGGGATCTTACTAGGATAAAAGAGGTAATAAACATAAGTGCAGTTTATCCAGCACTTTAGATGTACTCTCATATTTAGCCTTTACATAATCCCAGTACCTGTATATTATGATCATCATTTTGTAAAGGAGCTATGGCACAGGGAAGTTAAGTAACTCAGGTAAAGTCACCAAGCTAATAAGGGAGGAGTCAGGATTTGAATCTTGGCACACTGGCTCTAGAGTCACTCAGCAGCCACGCTCCCAACCACTAGGCTTTACTGCATATGCTAAGTACCTAGTGCAGTTTCTGGTACACAGGCTCTGCTGAATAAATGTCCCATCAGGACAGTAGCAAAATAGATGCTAATAGATTTACTTGACTCAGGTACTACTTTCTTCCAATGCATTCTGCATGTTTTTCCTAGAACCACTTCTCAGAAATGCAAATCTGATTTTGCCTCTAATTAAAAAATATATAGAGAAAAAAATTTACAGTGTTTTACCATTGCCTAAGGAAAAAAGTCTGAACTCTTAAGTATGCCATTATAAAGCCCTCCACAACATGGTTGCTGCCCACCTTTCTAGGAACATCTGACATTCTGCATCCCAGTCACAAATCATCTTACTGTCTTGCCATAGATTACTCAGTATTTCTCAGTTCCTTTGTACATTTTGTTTTCTCTGCTTGCCTGTTTTGCTTCTTCTGCTTCTGGAAATCTGTTCAGCCTACAAGGTCAAACTCAAATCCTATTCCTTTGCAAGATACCTTTAGCCCTTGGACTCCCCAGCCCATCCCAAGGGCAGTCCATTGTTCCTTCCTCTGAACTCCATAGCACTTTATTTATACATATTAACTCCTCAACACAGGCCCATAAAACCTGAACATGCACATGATCCACTGTATTCTCAGTGACCTGGGAATTAAATTATGGTTTGTTTTGCATTATTTCTGCAGGAAAAGTACAAGGAAATCCTATTTCTGTCTTTGGGGGAAGTAAGGGTAGAAATGTAGAGGTTTAGAAGGAAATGAGTATTCCTCCATCCTTCCTATTCCAAGGAGAGTAAACAGACCTTCTTTATATATTTTTAATGACTGGAGGCTTCCTGAAAGGAAATCAAGCTCTTTGTTCAAGGGTGTTCCTGAACAAGCCCTTGTGCTTTGCGGATTGGTACAGGGAAGTAGCCAACTCCTGGGGGCCGCCTGGGTCAGTGTTTGCATCTCTTCAAGGACGAGTGCCTAATTCACTCAGGCCAAGCGTGTACTAATGGGCAGGACTTTGGAGAAGTATGGGAGTACACATACGTGAAAGTTCCAGGCACTCAGAGTGACACAGGCTAAGTGGCCAAGCTTAGTAGGGAGGGAAGACCTCCTACGGACTTTCTACAGCAAGAACTAGCCACACTAAATTTCCTAGACCACACCATGACACCATCAAATTACACACCTGAATGAGGCTGACTGGTTTACCTCATTTCTGGCCTTTGTAAGGGTCCTTCAGGGATCCAGGTAAACCCAAGAATGTGATGATAAACTTCCTGCCAACAAGGTGTCTTGGGTTTTCACTTAGTTTTTATTTACTTTGAAAAGTAAATGTAACACAGCTTATATCATAATTATGAAAACATTCAGGCTCTTATTCTGTATACATTTTAGTATTTAGGATGTCTTCATTTTCTGTGGGCTTAATCTCCTAAATATCTTATGACTATGTCCGGGTCACTCCATTTTCATCTGTCAGGCTAGTCTAAGACACTGTCCTCTCTATACCTTCTGTGGAGCATTCCTTCCTGGGAGGAAATTAAATGTAATTCATTGTTCAGATAACAGCTCAAAAGTCAGGAATGTTTTCCAAGAACACTCTCTGACACCTCCACAAACCCATGCACACATACTCAGATGGGGTTAGATAGCAAAATTTCTTGTTACCATAGCTGTTTACTTCATAGCCCTTAATACAGATTTCAAATACGTTTTTTGTGATGGTTTGTTCAATGGCTCTCTCTCCATTAAATAAGCGTTATGAGAGGAGGACTTGTTTTTTCTATTTTAATCAGCAGTTTTTTCTCCACACCACTTAGTGCTTAATAGAAGGTATTTGTAAAATCAGGCTCCATTTTGCATAATTATGAAATGAACACTTAAAACTGGTATTTGAGGTAGGAAAGGGATGTAAGAGGGGGGTAGGGAAGAAGATATTTTTGTGGTGATATATTGGAAAAGATGAAACCAAATAAAACAAAACGAAGCCCATGAGAGAACAGTTCTTCTCTGGAGCATGGCGTGTAGGAAACTGCCACCTGAATCATGATACTTCCTGAGGTGGGACCAGGGAGGTGGACGATGTGGGGGTGCCCTGTGGTTTTACGAAGTGAGTCTCAGAGGGCCGGAAGTGGATCCCTCCCTGAAGCCGAGATAACAGCTCCTAGGCCATCAAGTCAGAAATGCTTTCAACATTTGGGTGGGAGACCAGATGTTCAGGTAAAATAACTGTGCCTATAATTGATTATATAGTAATAAACTAAAATGAAGAGTTAATTGAGACCACAGATGAAGATCCAGAGAGTCCCCATGCAACAGAATTCCAAATCATGCCAATTAAAAAAAAATTTTTTTCCAGAGACAATAATTTATAAGAACTTTCATGTATACTCTCCTGACTTAAGTTCCATCCACCCTAGTTTTGTTTAATCATGTCTTAAACGTTTTAATGAGGATTCCCCTCCTATTTTCAGGAACAAAATGCCAGCAGATGTGGAGCAGAGCAGTGTGAGTCCAGGCCCTTGCGTATCCCTCCCAGCCTCGCAGGTGTCCAGGCGCCAGCTGTCAGCTTCTGCGCTTCTCTGCCTGAGGGCTTTCTCTGAGCTCGAGCTGCCCTGCTTGGGAAGGAGGAAGTACCAGACAGATACCTCCTCCTTCAACCAGTGACTGATAGGAAGGGGTATACAAATGCGCCGGTTGCCTCCTTCTGTGATTGGGGTAACTCTGAGGCTCCTGTTCTACACTGGTTCTGAGAGTTGCCTAATAAGACGAGCCCCATTATTCACAATGAAAACTTCCTCAACAACTCACCCATTATGGCTGTGTTTGGTTTCCCTGTCTCACTTCTCCATTCCCCTAGGCAGTTTCCTAGTATCACTTCCAAAGTAAGCTACTTACATCCGCTTCTGCGTCTCTGGGTCTGCACCCGGGGGAATCCCAACCCAGACAGTGAAGAAATAACGTGAGCACTGCTGCACCACGTTCTCACGTCGCTGTTGCTCTCTCTGCTTTGTTCTTTAATTTAAATCATGGTGGAAAGAGGCCATTTGCATCTTGGATTCCTACTTAGCACCCGTAGTGACCTATACAATAGCGTTTTATGAAATCGTTAAACTATAGTACGGTTAATAGTTGACACTTGCCTGGTATGTTGTGCTAGACACCATTCTAAGAGCTTTTCGTATATAACTCATGTACTCCTTGCTACAACCCTATAAGGAAATGCATTGATCCAAACAGAATCATATTAAATACAAATCTTACCCAACATGGAGAATATTAACAACCAGTGAAAGAAGTGAGAAAGGCTCTGTCTGACAGAGCACCACTATGGGGGGTCCCTGAACTCTATGATGGAGCTTCCTTTTTCTGGACTGAGATATACTTTGGTTTTAAATGAACATTTAATCATTATGTGTGAAGTACAAGTAAGCCCATGGAAGCTGCATATTTTCAGGGTGTCCCTATTTGTATATCTCCTTAATCACATGCTCCATGTTAATCACATAGTCCATCATAGTTAACAATTTCTATTCTCCAGTGAAGCTGTAACTCAAAAATCTATGATCTACAGAACAATTTATGATAAGAAATCTACACAGATCATGTATATCCTCCCAAAAGCCTTCTTAGGGAAGAAGAGAGTAGATGCTGATAGCCTCTCCTGTTGTCTTTCAACTGTAAATAACCATTTGTATGTTTTATATGGGTAGGTATGGATTGCTTGAGGCAGCTTTGAAGGAGGTTTAATCAGACCTGCTGTTAATCCTTTTCTTTCCAGGTACTTGCACTATTATCACCCCTGTTTTTCAAATGAAGAAACTGAGGTTCAAAGAGATTAAATGACTTTCCCAGGGTCACACACCTAGTAAATGGGGGGCCTGGAAATGAACCCTGGTCTGTGGCTTCAGAGGCACACTCTCAACTACCCAGAGAGGTAGGTAGCAGATAATCATTTCTCCAAGAACTGCTACGTGACTGTGGGTTTTGTCAGGGGCTGATTTAACCTGGTTTTTATGGGGGGGGGGTTCCCCAATAAAACCAGGAAGAAGAAAAATTTCTGCTCATTGTTAGTATAGTGTGATTACAGCTTTCAGATTAGAGGAAAAAAAGCAAATAGCTACAGTGTGGTGCAAACAGGGAGACCCATAGATTGGGCAATCCAACAGAGGGGCCATTTTGCAGAGAATATTAAAGGGAAGGAAACCCTCTAAATCACAACCATTGCACAAATCCGCTGTTACTAGAATTCATGAAGATTGTACTTAAAGTCAGAAATTTGAGCAAATGAAGACAGAGTCTGAAATTTTTCTCAAGCTACTAATAAACACCTTTTATAGGGAAGTGATCATTCCATTGCAAACGGTACAGAATACCTATATATGGCATGGAAATGGGTGACTGTGAACAACAAAAGGATTGGAAAAGCCTCTTCGAGAAATTTCTCTCACAAAAAGGTTTCTCTTAGCCACAGCTGAAGAGGTTTTTATAATCACTCAGTGGGAAGATAATATCAGAATCATATTTATGTAAGTTTCTTTTTGATGTATTTGATGTATCTATATCATGTCAAAGCTAATTTATTTACTGCATATAGTCCTTATTTTAGAATGTTGATTTCATTCTCTTAATGAAATCACCTTTTGTTTGTTTGAATTTAAATGTAAACACATTCATTCAGGTACTGGGTCTGATAAATATCTGAACTCCAAATAGCAAGTAAAATAACCCTTCTGGCACCCAAGATTGTCCAACCATGTACACAGTGCCCCTACACAGTATGAATACTCTGTCTCCATTTGCTTAAATTTCTGACTTTAAGTAGTCTTCATGAACTCTAGTAACAGCAGATTTGTGCACATCTTATTGCGGAATGGGCCCTTTATGTTCCTGCAATGCCTTTTCTATAGGAGGCACTCAGTGGATTTTTCTTTTCTTGAAGGAATATGCTGCTTCACTGGTATCTTTAGATTTACCCTATCAAACATCCTGCCCCAGTAAGATACGTGATTGTAGGAAGGCTGATCCTGATGGGAAACTGAAACAGTCACAGACGTCTCAACTCTATTTCTATTCTTCTCTCACAAACAAACCCTGCTGAAAACCAGAACTTGTATCCCTTCACTCTATAAGAAACGAAGGACTAAAAATTTATATTTGCCACCTCACCTCCATATCACCTTCTTGGGCCTTGATGTAATGCAACAGAATGACAGCTCCTATTTAATTAAACAGATATCTGGATTAGCTCCAGCTGTGAGCCATGCAATCAGTCCTTGTGTGAGCCAAAGGGGTGTAATCCCTGGCCCATAGATCATTTCTGCATGGAATCTGCTCTCACTCAAAGCCATCCGCAGGCTGCTGACAATTATTTTTTTCCTGTATGAATTACTTAGAATGTAGAGCCAACCCCTCCCCCGCCACCATCCTCACCTTATGAAAAGATCCAAAAGGCTAAGAGCTTGATTTGTCCTCTTCCTGTAAGTACTTTTTAATCAACAGAGACCCTGCCTGTTGATACACTCAGCATTTCTTTGTTTGCTGCAAGGAGCGCTATAGATGCAGTTTGCTGTTTAATGCAGTTTTTTTTCCACATGCATCTCTCCAGATGGGTGTAATTTGATTCTTTGATACATGTTGAACAGATTTTTTAGAAATAGCTTTTTTAGAGGCAGATTTTTATTGCAGTATGACTTCATCTTTCTTCCAAAAGGAGGTATCTTTCTGAATGGGTTTACTCACAAAACCTGTATTTTTTATTTTTAATACAGAGATTTAGACCAACCCTAGTCAACAGGCATTTGCTGGGCTTCATAATAGTGGACAGAGACTCATCAATCTGGAGACATAAAGTCCTTAAAGCTATTCAGAGGAAGGGTAAACATGCACAAACAGGGTGGCCCCATTACTATGTATGGCTTAGAAGAGAATGAGCTAAACTCCCAGGTGTTATTGTTTCCACTGCGGGTGGTGAAAGAGCACCTTATTGCCAGACAGAAACAGGGATTGGGCCAGAAAGTTTCCAAAGATATTTTGGGTTTATACAATTATTCTTGATGGCATCTTTTTAAAAAAAGTTATCAGGCTATGTCCAGTGTGTTTCTGGTACATAAAATTCTGCAGTCCAAATCAAAATCGCCATTACGCATGGCAGGTTTTGTGACTCCAAGTGTTTTGCAGCTGTAAAAATACAGGTGTTTGCTTTTCTAAAAAATTAATTAATTAATTAAAAGTCCTCTTGGCCTGGATTCATCTCTGATTGCTGAAACTCACCTGCCAAAGCAAATCAGAATCTCTTAGCCCAGACTTTGAGTAACACAGAGTCAGCTTTGAGGTGGAGTTCCCTGGAGTCACACGATTTCAGCTTCCTGTCCCCTAGAATGGCAGTGGGTGGAAAGGCGGTGGAAAGTTCTCCTGGAGCAGTGGTTCTGAGCCCTGAGCACACACATCAGGGAGCTTTAACAGGATAATATCCACAGATTCTGATTGAATGGGTCTGAGTAGGGCCTGGGCACTAGTTTCCAATAGGTCCCCTCCTGATGCTAATGGGCAGGCAGGTTGAGACCCACTGTCATAGAGATACTTTTAAAATATTTGATATGTCAAATATTTGACATTATTTTAAATGCTTGACTCTGGATTTCTAGATTAATATTTCATCATCATAACATCTTAACTGCTCCAGCCTTAGATCTTAGGCCAACAGCAAACCTTAATTCAGACAGAAAAAGACTAAAATCTAGCTCAGAGTGAGATGAGATTACCTTCTTCTCAGTAGGCCAAATAGCAAAGTGAGGCTTGGCTCTGATGTTAGCAGATCCTGGGTCTTGTGCAATTCATTATGAGACAGTGGCACAAAGCGCTGCCATATTACAGTTGCTGGATCAGCTGGTCACCATGTAATACAACACCTGTGGCTGGCCCACAAGCAGCTGGGCCAAGTGTACTTTTTCCATCTTCCCAAAGACATCATTTAGGCTAGTACTTTCTTAAGGGAAGAGACATTTAGTGACCTCATTATAGGAGTAAAGGATACAAATTGGTTAATTGAGCCTCCAAGGAGAGCCCTAAAGGTTGCCATTCACCTCTTCTAGTAGTCTTTGGGTCTCTTAATGAACTAAACCAGTCAGAAGACACTTTAGGCCATAGTTGTGTCTCAGAAAAATGCCAGTGTACCAAATACTGTGTTCTCATCAATGAAGCCTGTAATTTCAGAGATGTTTGTTTTGACCCAATGTTTTGCAATGAAGAGAATGCTGGTTTGAAAATCAGTAAGCCAGACTTTTGTCCTAGACTGTCATTCACCAGCTGTGTGATGCCAGGGAAATTAAATAACAATGATGAAACAGTAATGGCAGTGACCAATTAGCACAGATTAAGGGTGCATACGTGCTAAGGACTTTACATGCTGTCTCTCACTTAACTTTTACCAAAAAACTGTGCAAGGAGTGTTATTATTATCACCCCATTTTAAAGATGAGACTTGGAGATGTTGGGTGTATTTTCAAAGGTCACCCAGCTCTTACATGGCAGAACCAGTATTGAAACCAATGTCTGCCCGGCTCCCAAGCCGGTGCTCCTGGCAATTATGTGATACTTAACCTGTCTTCATTCCAGCTCAAAAAATTATGGGTTATTTCTCAGTGATCTTCAGCTGACAGTACCGTCTAATACCATTTTAAATTTTACTGTGAGATCACTCATCCAACCCTTAACAGAATTTGCTAAGTAGTTAGTGCTATATAAATAACAGAAGTGTTTAGGTATTTCACATGTTCGCTTCCACAAATGTTTGCCGAATGTCTAACTAAGCAAGAGATTAGGTAATAGAAATAAATAGATGAGATGATCCCACACCTCAAGGAGCCATCAGTTGTAGGAGAAATAACTACAGGAAATTGTGTATTGTGTATCTATAGTGTAAAGAGTGCCATAAAAGGGGCAACATTTTGTAAAGCACAGAAACTTTTCTATAGTGAGTAGAATCATGCCTTAGCCAAGTTCATACATTTGTATTTTCCTTTATCAGGTGCTCTAGTCAATAATTTTAGCAAGATTTTCTTGAATAAACATAACTCACACAATGATACTTGAATCATGCATTTCATTATCCAGTTTCCCATTTGACTCACACATTTGAGGATTTGTTTCTTGCAGAAGGGTGTTGGCAGGGCAAGTTCCCCATGTCAGCAGTGTTGGTGTCAGCCTCTTTGACAGGAGTTGGAGGGATCCCAAATTCCCACCAGTGGACTCCTTGCTTGTGGGGTAGATTTGGGTTAAATCAGTGTGATGTATCAAGTGTCATAAATCAAATAGTCTTTCAATACCATTTGAGGACATGCTTAAAGGACCTTCTATCCAGAGAGTTCAGGATCCCTAAGGGAATTAAACAGAAGCAAGACAGAAAGGTTTCTATGAAGTGTGAAAGAATTTGGCGAAGTCCAGAGCTTGGGGATGATTAAAGATAGCAGGCAGGATACAGAGCTGAAATCCATGTTGGTCAAGGATGCAAATCACATTTGGTGATATACACTCCCAAAGAGCATATGAAAGGGGATGGAACACCCAAGACACACTTTCTGTCTTGGTCTAGGTTCTCCCAAAGGCAGAGCCTGAGATAAAGTCTTGGGTATAGGGTGTTTACTTGAAGTCAATACCAGGAAGTGATAATTAGGTAGTGGGACAAACAGGGAATGGTAAAAACCAATAAACAGAGGGCTGATGATCCAGTTACTGCTCAGAGCAACTGGTACTCAGTATCTCTGGGGACCAGCTAAGGAACCGTAGAGAATGTATAATTTTGCAGTATTGTGCCATTTAAGGACAGGAAGACTGGAGCATTTACCCACCCACTCCTACATCCCCATTATTAGAGGGTTGCCCTTCACTGGTGATCGGGCTTTGGAAAAACCTCCAAGGAAGCAAGGCAGAGAGACCAAGTGACTATGCTTAAATGAGACCCTGTGCAAGAAGCTATCTGCCACCCCTGTGGCAAGGCAGCCCGAGCTGATGGGACATGGAGTCCCTCAAGATTGTGCTTGACCTGCTGACTTGGCAATTTTGTTATGGACTAGGCCTGAGTTTTGTCATCTCCATTTTTAATTTGTATTAACAGCCAGAAACACTATGATTTCAGAATATATTAGAAATATCACAGTAGACCCCATGAAAAAACCCCTCTTATCTCTTCCCTGGCTATGAAGATTAAATAGAACGTTGTATTTCAAAATATGCACTCATTAAAAGGCAGACCAGTTAAGACTCTTTCAACAGAAGGCAATTTCCTTTTGAGCAGTATAGACAGTAGGAACCGTTCCCGTCATATGCACTCTCCTCTCACCCTGCAAACAGTATTAATTGAGACCATCTTCTTCCCATCCAAGGATAGTGAAGACTCAGTTGACAGAGAAGTTCCACTTATGGAAACTATAAATCACACCACGGTAGGCCTCCTCTACCCAATCCAGAGGAAGGCTTATGATCCCACTTTCTAGCCCAACCATAGTAATCATTTTTAAATGATTTGTTTTTGAAAACTCATCTCTGACTCATAATAGAATATGGTGGTCTGTGCTTGCTGACGCATGGGGGGGAAAGCCAGTTTTACTGTATAAAACATTGTTGCTGTTTTCAGCAGTTCGTTTTCATTTTAAATTCCAGTGAAGAAAATGTGTGCCTTCATTCTTCTTGGAGATGGTTTCAAAGGGTGGCATTGGATTAGAGTCACTGGGAAGGGATAAAATGTCCTTTCATTTTTCAACACAAAAAGAGGGCAGTTAAAGTTGTATCAATATTCCTGTGATAAACTGATAAAGCCCCGGCTCCGTACGGTCAAGTTTCACACGCCTGAGCTGACATGTCAGTCTGCCAGCAGTCATATGGCTTTCATATGGCGACACTCCGCAGATGCCAGCAGAACGTGAGAAGTTTCTGGCTCATTTCCTTTGATTTTTTTCTTGAGTGCCATGTTGCATGTATATATGCACACTCACATGTGTGCACACACACACACACACACACACACATCCCTTTGTCACTTTATAATAGCTCTGTTGTAATCCACTCCATCCCAACAGGTCCATTAAAATGACCTTATCCTGCCTCTGTAAAGATTCATAATAATTCATTTGATTAAGGTTTAATAATGAAGTTTTCACTTTAAAAATTTCAAACTGAGTAAGAGTTTTCTTATGAGTCTACATAATTCTTTTGAGCAAAAAATTTTTTTGAATGTTTTAAATTACGGCTTATTTTACACTCTTGTTATTTTTTAAAAATACATATGTGGTTTCTTTCAAATGGATTTTGGAGCAAATATTATATAATGAAAACTAATATTTCCATGTATGATTGAAAGCATACAACTGCAAAATATTAACCAATTTTGTTTGTCCCATTTCAAAACTATGTGCCAACAGTGTTTAAAGAATCTATTGCTTTAACTAATGTGTAATATCATTGCATAACTTCACATAATAAAAAGTTAATACTTTAAATGTTTAAAAAATTGATTAAATGTGTATCCTCATTAGATCTATTGAATCATTGAGTTTACATCATGCATGTTTTAACAGTGCACTCTTTTAAATCAACTCAATTTATAGAGCAATTCTTTGTTATTACTTTGCAAGTAGTATGGAGCAAAGTGGAAAATAAAGTGACACATTCAAATAGTTATGAAAAATGCAACTGTGTACAGAAATGAACCACACTTCTAGCCAAACATTATCCTCAACCCCGAGTTTTGAGCAAGAAAGGCATGTTGTTTTAACTTTGTATTTCCTTTATTCCAACCTTAATGGCACATAAATATTTGTAATTTAATGCACACAGTATTTACAAATATAAATACAATATGGTCTACCTTTATCTTCTAGACTCTTACATGGAGTGAGTTCCTTAGGCATACTGTATATAAGATGGATGGCAGATGGCAACTAGATAAAACTAATATACTGTCTGGCTCACAAATGAAAAAAGTATCTAATGAGTACTATCTTCCATCCTCCTCCCCCAATCAAGGACATTGCCATCACAGAAGATAGGATTTCAATAAATATAATGAATTATTTTCATTATAAACACACCACTGCCTATTTTTTTCACAAAGCTGTGTTTACATAATATATCCCAAAAGCACAGAGAAATTACATTCAAATTTAAATTGAATTCATAAGCACATTGAACCTATAATCACAATGATCTTTAGAAAACTTTCCTTCAATGTTCCAATAAATGAATATCCACAAATTGGATCAAAAAGTCTATAAACTTTTGAGAAACAAAAAAAAGACTTTAAAAAACTCTTTTTGAGTTTTTTGGTATTGATCATAATTTGGCAGAATAAGTTCTTTCCAATTTCTGAGTTACCCAGATTAAAAACACAGCAATAACAAAACTATTATCATAGAGTATTACATTATCATGAAAATTCTTAAATCTTAGAAGAGTTTAGATTGTGTTCCCATTTCCTCCTTGTTCCCTCTCTACAAATCATTCCTACGCTCGTTTATAAGCTCATTTACTACCAAGTGATCAGTTTATGAGCAATGTTTTTTGAGAAGTATTCTCTGTAGTTTGATTCCAGTAAAGGATAAGGTGGTGATAAGGACATTAAAAAAAATTGGCATGAGTTTTGTGGTCAGTTAAATTTAATTTAGAGAAAAAATACTGAGTACTGTATGCCAAGCCATTGGTAGATATTGAAATACAAAGATGAGTAAGACACAGAGATCTTGTTCTCAAGGAATTCACATGTACCCACTCGCTTCTGAAATTGTTAATTTGGTTTATCTAAATGAATCCAATGCTTGGATAAAGAATAGAGTGCAGGAGGGGTACAGAATAGAGAACTCTGTGCTGCATCCAAATTAAAACAAGTTCCCAATTTATTTTAGTAGAAGAAACTACCGCACACATGGCATTTAGAATGACATTTAGAACAAACACCCTTTTACTCACACAGTCTCACTTGTCAATTATTGTATCTTAGGTAACATTTCATAAAGTCATTCTTAAACAATTCAGACCACTTGGAATTTTATATAGAGTCTAGACTGAGATTAAGCTTTTTAGCATATTCTTTCTTCATGGATAGAGCATTACAAATTCTAGAAAAAATATAGTGGCATTATTAACATTCTTAAAGGACAAACTGATTTTAAGCCCATGAGAAATATTTTACTTTGAGTCAATTGAAAATTCATTCCCAAATATTCTTATCATTCAACAAAAAACAGGTCTCTTGAGGAAATCTACTATATGAGAAATTTTTAGTCTGGACCTTCATGAATAAATAACAATGTCATTTCCTGAAAATATTCAATAACTTTTCCCCAACTTGTGGGGATTTTTTTTTTTTTGGCTTTGGTTATTTAAATGAATGAGGCTTTTGTAATTGAAGGTTAAGGTCTTTCTCTTATCTACATTAAATAGTCAATTAAATAGGACTGTCTCACTATTTCTAAAGTTAAATCATCTGTGGGGAAGGGCAAATTTGATGCCATGTAGGAAGCTAGTCATGGGGCTTGATCCCCAGTTCCATCACTTATGATTGGCGTCTCCTGGAAAAAATTACATAATCTCTCTAAACTTTGACTTTTTCAGCCATAAAGTAGGGTGATGATAATTCTTATCAAATAAATTTGTTTTGAGGATTAAATAAGAGCTAGCATGCAAAACTCCTTGAACGGTACTTGACAAATAGTAAGCACATAACACTAGCAATTAGGATTAATTTTTATTCTGTCTCAGATATTGTAATTAACATTTCTTCTGGAGACAAAAGTAATACATTCTTGTGGAAGTCCTGGAAAAGCAAGAAGAGTACAATTAAAAAAAAACATTTTAGCCAAGTTTATATATCATTTTTAAATTTTTTGAACATCTGTTTTTCCAGTTTTCAACATTATCAATGAAATAATATTGACTCACTTAATTGGAACAGAAAGTAGCTTCCTTTCTAATTCAAAAAGCAAAGATAATCATATTTAACAGTTTTGTCAATAAGTACTTATACATTATTTTCCTGAGCAAATAGTTTATTGTAAAATAATTTATTGTACAGCGCTTACTCTCTTTGAGCAAATGTATTTCATTAAGTGTTTCTTTTATAAATAATCTTCTAATACTATGATTTTTCAGTGGCTATAATATTCTGTTTTATGTAAGTACCAACCTGTTTTTCCAAAATGCTCTTAAAAGAAATTTAAATTGCACTAAAATGCAAATTTTCTTCTATAAAATCCATTTATATTTAATCATAATAATTGCATAGCCTTAATGTTTTAGCTTCCAAATGTTTAATTCATCTTAAAACTATGTTCAGACCATGTTTCTGATCGCTTCTTTCAGATAAGTTTCTAGAAACACAATTACTTAGCCAGTAACATAGGTAATGTTTAAATTTTTTGATGTATGTTGCCCAATTACTCCTAACAAATTCTACCAAAGTTCAGGCTTAATTTTATCATGATAGCTTACTGTAGTGTTTTTTTTAATTGCCAATTTGACAAAATAAAGTATTATAGAATTCATAAATTTGCAATTTCTTGATTGTTAGGTTCAACATATTTTTACTTCTCAGTTGAGTTATGTTTTTCTGTAAATCTGTTAATGTTCTTTGTTAATTTTTCTATTAAGACATTCATTTTTATATTAATAATTTGTAAAAATTCTACATACTGACCTCTTAAGTCTCCCATATACATACTGCGAACATTTTCCTCCTTTGGGTCTGTCTGCTCTTGAACCACAGCACATGATTAAAACAAATGTATCTTTATTTTAAAATGTCAGCTGGCAAATTAACCCTCTCTCATTTTTCTTTTTCAAAATTACTCGATTATTCTACAGACAATGTTTATAATCATTTTGCACATATAATAAAAGGAAAATTTATGGCACACTGTAATTACATTGCATTTATAAATGATAGGATAATTAATATATTTACAATATTGAGTTTTCTCTTCTGAGACTATTTTTTATTTTTATTTACTAAAGTTTCCTTTCATGTACCTCAATTATTATTTTGAAGTTTTGTTTAGAGAAGACTGGAATGTTCATTGTACATTATTTGCCACATATTCAATATTTTTGATTGCTAACATGAATGGGCATTTATTATTAACCTAATATGAATATCAATATTAATATCAACTGTGTTATATATATGTTGATATATATGGAATTAGCCAATATGTGTGTGTATGTATGTATATGTAGATTTATATACATATATGTATATTTTTTCTAACCAATCATATTGCATTTATTGAATGAATTCTGTAATTTCCTTTTAAGTGTTATTATTGTTTTCAATGACTCTTTGACTGATCAGTTAGGTCAGATGTATCATCTACAATTAATGGTAATGCAGCTGACCCTTGAACAATGCAGTAAGCTAGAGGAAAGAAAATGTTACTGAGAAAAACTACACTTGACAGTACTGTACTATATCTATTGGGAAAAAAATCCACATGTAAGTGGAACCATGCATTTCAAACCTTTGTTGTTCAGGGTCAGGGGTCAACTATATATGCTTCTTGTTTATTTCATTATCTTTTTGGATTTATTAGACTATCTAGAACAATGTTACATGATAGTGGTGATGTTGGGCATTATTGTTTTTTCCAGTTTTAATATTTGAACACTGAGTATAATTTTGCTACTGAATTAAGATAGGTTTTAAAGAGTTAAATAAGTGTCTTTCTATTCCTACTTCACTGAAGAAAAATACTTAACACAAATAACAAGTTTTTATCTAGCAAATCTCTGCCATCTATCACAATGGTGATAGATATTCTCTATCCTTTGATCTGTTGGTGCCATTAATTATAATAACCTATCATAGTATTGAAACATTTTACATCTTTCAAATAAATCTTACTTGATCATGTGATCATGATAAATTTTTTAAATTTATTATTGAATTTGATTACTGATACAATTTTCATGATCCACTAATTTCTACTCGACTTCCATATATTACAAATATTTATACATATATCTATACAAATGTAGATATATGAAATATGTATTTACTTAGCTATTATTTCAAATGATAAATTCATTCATTTTAATTCTTTCTTCTGTATTAATGTCATGAATGACTTTAAATGAATTTTTAATCTACTATAAGATTTATAAGTATAACTCTCATTTAAATTATTTCTAAGAAAGCCATAATTGCAAACATTTTTATTTCTACTTTAATCTATGAATGAGAATGCTTTAAAATTCCATGTGTTTGTAATTTTACTATTCAGCTCTGGTTTTACTACTGAGTTATGAAAAATTATATAATTTTTTTCTCTTAGAATCTTTTACATTTCCTGCGGCTTAACATGTAATCAGTTTTTGCAAACTGGGCAAGTAAAGAAAATATATGTTCACATTTTGCATGATTTTAAATTACACAAATTATATAAGCCCAGCATTATTTTTTGTTTCATTCCTCCATATTCTTATTCACATATACTTCTTTAATAATCACTTACTAAATCTTGAAATGAATCAAAATTCCTCACAAATTTGTTTTTTCAGGTAATTTGGATCACATCTACAGCTATTTTTAATACGTCGGTGATATTTTTCGTCATAAAAAGTTTCAAGACTTTTTATCTTGTTATTGACTGTGCTTTCACCAATTAAAAAAAAGAAGAGTCTCTGTTTTATTTAATGTTTCCCTTGAATTCTGCTTAACACAGTATTAACATTTTGAACCCTGGAGAATGTTGAATACATTTTCCTGATGAATATTTGCCCATGATTTTAACGTTAGCCTGTTGGAATCACTGTATCTCAGATGTATCTCTTATATACTACACATAGATGGATTTCTTTCATCTTACACAGTATGAACTTAGCTGGCCTCTGCAAAAAGAGTTTGTCCTGTTTACTTTCATGGGCATCATTTTACTTCAACAATTTTATTTTGTGATTTCTCGATTGTTGGCTTATATTCTATTTCATTTATTTTCTATCATTTTTTACGTGATATTTTTAGTAGTTTTCTTTTTTAGTAATTAAGAGAAACACAGGCTGTTTTAAATTATGCTAGCACACATATCACTTTAAAATATTTGAACATTTATTGCTAATCTTCAATATCAAAAATAAAAGGGTGCCCCATGTATAACAGCTAATTAGCCTATTGTCCCTTCCTTTTCTTCCAAGTCTCCTTTACAAACTTTTTGAAATATTTGGCATACTGAAATTTAAGGCTCAGGTATTATTGCCAAATTGTTCTTTACAATATGTATCTTCTCTTCAAGATCCATTTATGGTAACTATATTCTACTTTCTAAACATATTTATGACATTTTTGGACTAATTAATATTTAAATGTTTTCAGTGCTATCAACCATGTTTTTCCTGCCATGATTTCCCCAAGTGTGATTCACATCTTGGTTGTAGAGTGTATCTTAAAATAATATAGATGGTATTTCTGAGCCCTGGAATATCTAAGGATGTCCATTAGGTACCATTATGCATAGATTACAACGTGCTGAATACAGAATTTTGGGGTAATGGATATTTTGCCTGAAATATAAGGATATTACTCTTTACATGTCATCTAGTCTTTTTTCTTTTTGTATTACAGAAGAGAATTTTTATGGTCAGGGCCATTTCTTTTTTGAAGGCATCATTTTTTTTAGTGTGTTTGTAATTAAGCGTGTTTGCCCTTAAAAATCTAAACAGTATGATTGGACATATCTAGGTGCTGGGATTTTGCACAGTATATAGTCAGCCATATCAGCCTGCAGTGTTAGGGCACTTTTTCATCTCGGGAAAATTCCCTTTATTATATATAGTTGATTGCTGGCTTCTCATCATTTGTCCTCCATAGTAAGCATCTTCTTGTCTTCCTGTTTGTCTCCTTCCTTCCTCTTTATTCTGGAAGACTTAAGCTGAACTTCATCATTGATAAAATATTAGGAGGGTCAGTTCTGTTCTTCACTACTTCAACTATGGTATTTCTATTTTCTATTCAGCTTCAATAAAGTTTTCCTTACAGTCCCCTTTCCCATGCAGTCACTCAGCTGCCTTTCTATTCCTGCTTGTTTTAGTCAGTCTGCATTTTCATATCATTTGGCTGTCCTACCTTCTCATCTTTCATTTCCTGTTTTTTATGGGTCATGTTGCCTTGAATTTTATTAAGTGAACAAAGTAGATGTACTCCAAATATTTCTCGTTTCTCATCATGCATCTATTTGAAATTACTCTTCTTTGGTTCTAAGTGCTTTGCTTTCTTTTTTTTTTTGCGTTGCTGAATCTTTTTGTTCCTCAGCTTCTCAGTGTGCACATGCCTGTGTGTGCATGTGTGTGTGCGTGTGTGTGCATGTGTGTGCATTGCACGTTTAGCAGATTGTTGTTTGGTTGTGAATGAAGAGCATATGATGCGCCCTCCATCTTGGTCTAGTATTACATACAAGAAGGGCGGGTCTCCTTACGTACCCTTGAAATGCTATTGGAATCCTTCTCTCAGATCTCAAGCTGGAAGGCAGTGTGAGGTTAATTTCCATTATTAGTTCAGTGATCTGACAATATGAGATGAGTGGGCGAAGGAGCCATGTATATAGATCTTGCAGAGAAGCTTGACTTTCTATGTTTACTATGCCTCAGGGTAGCAGCAGCTCCATAGATCATCTTTCCATATGAGATTTTTTCTTAGGAGGAAGGCACTCAGTTTGACTGAATCATTCCTTTTCTCAGAGCTCCTGACTGCCACTCCTAAGAGAAACCTCACTGACTATCTGCTTGGTGTCATTGTGTATAGCCTGCTATTACCCCACAGGACTGTTTTTGAAACAAAAACAGTTGGGCAAGTTATTTAACCTCTCTGTGTTAAAATGATAGTAACTACCTCCTTGGGCTGTTGTAAGAATTAAATGATTTCACATAGGTAAAGTTCTTAGAACCATGCCTGAAACATAGTATACATTGAATAAGGATTAACCACGTGGGGGCCTAGACCTCTCCCATTGCCAACCATAACAGGGAACCCAAAGGCTCTGCTGATGGTTGACTGGGACAGTCATTCCCTCTCTGTGGTAACAAGCTCACCCTCCATAATGTCAGTTCAGAACATGTGGGGAGCCTGGGCTTTGGTCCCCCAGAAGTAACAATATGCTTTCCCCAGTCATGTCAGAAAAGGTCTAGAGGAGAGTCACAACTTTCACTCCCAACCAGCACCAGGCCGTCCACTTCCTGTGATGTCAGTGGAAGCCAGGGGGGAGCAGTGATCAACTACTCTTCCCTCTCCCTTCCAGGGAGGTATCAGCGGAGACCTAGTGGGACCTCATCCCAACTCAGCAGTAAAGAGAAGTCTACACCCTCAGATGCCAATGGAGGCCAAGTGGAGAAAACGGACCTTCGGTCCCACATGGCACTACAAGATGCCCTCCCCCACTTCCCTACCGAGTAGTTATGGAGGAAGCAAGTTGATATAGAAGACTTAACTAAGATACAGAGCATCATAATATGATATCCCAAATTGAAAATCACTGGTCATACCCAGAAACAGGAAGATCTCAAATTGAATGTAAAAACCATAGATGCCAATATGTCAGAGATGTTAGAATTATCTGACAAAGATTTTAAAGCATCCATAATAAATATGCCTCATCAAGCAATTAGGAGCATGCTTGAACCAAATGAAAAAATAAAGCCTTAAGTAAGAACTTAAATATTGCACAAAGGAGTAATAGATATAAAAATGAACTAAGTGGAAATTTTAGAATCTCAAAGTACAATAATTGAAATTAAAAGCTCAGTGGATGGACCCAACTGCTGAATAGAGAGGATGGAGCAAAAAAAAAAAAAAATAGTGGAAGATAGAATAAAATAAATTGCCCAATCTGAACAATAGAAAGAAATACTGGAAAAAAATGACAGGGATCCATGGGACATAACAGAAGATCCAACACTGTAGTCATTTGAAAGAGGTGAGAAAGAAGCCAGACTGAAAAAGAACACAGGCTCTCTCTCTGTTATTTCTTGCAACTGCATGTGAATCTACACTTACCTCAAAATAAAACGTTTAAAGAAACAATTTAAATCCCTCCCCCAAGAAAGGACACTACAATTATAAATAAGAGTGTATGTTTTAGAATCTCAGATGACCTAACAAAATCAGGAAAACTTAAAATTATAGTAGTGAATATTAAAGAATTTTACATGTACATAATTTTAACAAAGCACCGATAAATATCCACCACATCAATTGAAGGCAACCATCCTTCAGTGTCTTTGGGTGTTTGCAGTTATGGTGATAGAAAATTGCATTTATTTATTTTTTAGGCAATGATTTAGAATTCTCACTGTAAATTTTATTTTTAGGGCCTGTATTCCAATCATTAGGTTAGATAATTGGCTGAGTCATGTTGTCAAACGAATATAAAGCAGCTCAAGTATACTCATGTTTTAAATAGATAAGGACCTCCTTAGGCAGATGGCCGTGTGTGCACAAGTGGATGAGCACATAATTTGCATTTTCATTTGATATGTTAAACTTTCATCATCACAATTCTCCATATTTTTTAGAGTTAAAGACGTATTTTGCAGCTTTAAAATTCTTTAACTGAGTTTATCAATCAATGTTGAGTATTGATAAGAAAAAGTAGAGAGAACTGCAAGGGACCAGCAGTACTATTCCAAAAAAAATGACCTTTCTAATTGAGTGAGCAGCAAGGAAAAGTAAGTGATGCAAAGGAGGTTACTTTCTTTCAAATTTTAATTTTGCTTAGAAAAGGGAATATACAGGGATTTAATCCCGATAAACTATGTGGAGAAACAAACACATTATAAATTGTATGTGAGACATAGAAGAGTCATCACAACTGGGAATTCTCAAAAAAAAAATCAGTAATTTAAAAGAAGAATAAAGCAATTAGTTAAAGGTTTTGATGCCATTTCTGGAAAAGGCAAAGAAAGAAAGATAAACTATCTACAAGAAACACTTCAGGAACTTTACGCTAACATTTGTCAGTTCTGAAAAGAAGAGAAATCATATTTAAAAGAGAAAAGGTGATAAGAGTTAAATATGTCTTCCTTAAGTCTTGTTTTATTTAACATCTTTAATACTAGTAAAATAAAATTATAAATAGTAATTTATTTTAGATACAAGTATTCCCATGAAAAGTTGTATATGTGATTTTATGCAGATGTTTCCATTAAAGGTCTCTTCTGTTGTTTAAGAAAACAAACTCAGCTGCACCATGTGTTTAAAAAGCATGCTACTCGATTAAAGATGGCGGCATGAGAGGTGAGACACAGGCTTCCTCCTAAAACCGCATATAATACGAAAATATAATTAATACAACTAATCCTGAAAGAGCAACAGGCAAGAGGACTGCGCCAGACTACATACACTTGGAGAAAAGAACAGCCCTCACAGAACAGGGTAACATACCAAAGCTGTGGCCTGGGGGGACCCAAGCCCTTCCCCCACCACAGCTCACCAGCAGGAAGAAAAATGGAGCAGGGAGGGAGTGGAGGCCTGGGACTGCTGAATACCTAACTCTGGAGATCTGCTCTGGGAGCACAAACCTAAATTTCATGGTGCTTGCATGATGCTCTCGTGATTACGGGGTTGGAAAGCTAAGACAGGCAAAATTCCTGGAGAGACTGAGATTCCAGCCACTTGTGGAAAGCAGGGATCCATATCCGGCTGCTCTGGGACAAAAGAAAGGTGGGCAGTCTGAGAGACTTCCTAACAGTGAGAGGGCTGCTAAAGGGGCAAGGACTGCACAGAGCTTACTGCTCAGGAGAGAGGGCAGATAGACAAAATTGTCTGGGTACACTCTGCCCAGCAGGTTGGGAGCTTTGCCATAAGGACTCTCATATTTAAGGAGGAAAAAGAAATCTTCCTCCTTAGACAATCTTCTGGTGCTCCAGCTCCCTGGCTGACTACACAGCTCCAAGGACCCCCTCCATGATTTGCAGCCTACTGCTCCTTTCTTCTGGCCAGCCCCACCAGGCTTGCAAACCAGCAAACCCTACCCTGGCATTAGGCCAGCCAGAGGAAAGATCTGTCTACAGCAACTACAAACACAAAGCATAGAGGCTTATACCTGTGTGCTCAGCCCACTGGTTCAGGCAGTGGAGACAGGCATAGCAGCCGGGTAGGAAACAGCTCTTTCCTCCTCTGAGGCACCAGTACCACTCCCTCACAACTCCCGACATTGCTTCAGGGGCTGAGCAGCTCCAGGGAGTAGAGCTTCTGGGTACTAGAGGGCGTCATATACAAATATGAAACGCCAAAGGAATCTGGTTCAGAGTAAAATTATTAATACCACTCCTGACAAAGATTAAAATGACATCGACCTCATGACTCTTGCTGAAAGGGAGTTCAAAATAAACATCACTAACATGCTCATGGAGGTACAGAAAAATATTCAAGAACTCAGGAATGAATTCTAGTCAGAGATCTAATCATTGAAGAGCACAATGGATGGTATTAAAAGCAGATTGGATATGGTGGAAGAGATGATAAATGAAATAGAAACTAGAGAAGAGGAATACAAAGAAGCTGAGGCACAGAGAGAAAAAAGGATCTCTAAGAATGAAAGAATATTGAGAGAACTGAGAGACCAATCCAAATGGAACAATATTTGCTTCATAGGGGTACCAGAAGAAGGAGAGAAAAAGGGATAGAAAGTGTCTTTGAGGAGGTGATTGATGAAAACTTCCCCAAACAGCCATGGAGATGCACAGGTCTCCCAACACAAGGGACTCAAGGAAGACAACACCAAGACATATAGTAATTAAAATGCAAAGATCAAGGAAAGGACAGAAAATTAAAAGCAGCCAGAGAGAGAAATAAATCACATACAAAGGAAAGCCAATCAGGCTATCATCAGACTTCTTAGCAGAAACCTTACAGGTCAGAAGGGAGTAGCATGATGTATTTAATGCAATGAAGCAGAAGGGCCTCGAACCAAGATTACTTTATCTGGCAAGATTATCATTTAAAATTGAAGGAGGGATTAAACAATTTCCAGATAAGCAAAAGCTGAGAGAATTTACCTCCCACAAATCATCTCTACAGTGTATTTTGGAGGGACTGCTATAGATGGAAGTGTTCCTACAGTTTAATAGCTGTCACCAGAGGTAATAAAACCACAGTAAAGAAAGTAGAACAGCTAATTACTAAGCAAATGCAAAAATTTAAATAACTATCTCCAAAGTCAATCAAGGGATAGACAAAGACTACAGAATATTATACCTAATATATAATGAATAGAGGAGGAAGAAAAAGGAGGAAAAAAAAAACCTTTAGATTGTGTTTGTAATAGCATATTAAGTGAGTTAAATTAGACTCTTAGGTAGTAAGGAAGTTAACCTTGAACCTTTGGTAACTACGAATCTAAAGCCTGCAATGGCAATAAGTACATACCTATCGATAATCACCCTAAATGTAAATGGACTGAATGCACCAATCAAAAGATGTAGAGTCACTGAATGGACAAAAAAAAACAAGACCCATCTATATGCTGCCTACAAGAGACTCATTTTAAACCCAAAGACATACACAGACTAAAAGTGAAGGGATGGAAAAAGATATTTCATGCAACTACTAGGGAGAAAAAAGCAGGAGTTGCAGTACTTGTATCAGGCAAAATAGACTTCAAAGAAAGTCACAAGAGACAAAGAAGGACATTACATAATGATAAAAGGGTCAATCTAACCAGAACAAATGACCATTATAAATACCTATGCACCCAACACAGGAGCACCTACATATGTGAAACAAATACTAACAGAATTAAAAGGAGAAATAGAATGCAATGCATTCACTCTACAAGACTTCCACATTCCACTCACTCTGAAGGAGAGATCAACCAGACAGAAAATAAGCAAGGAGACAGAGGCACTGAACAACACAATAGAAAAGATGGATCTAACAGATATCTACAGAACTCTACACCCAAAAGCAGCAGAATACACATTCTTCTCAAGTGCACATGGAACATTTTCAAGAATAAATCATATATTAGGCCACTAAAAGAGCCTTGGTAAATTCAAAAAGATTGAAATTGTATGAACCAGTTTCTCAGACCACAAAGGTATGAAATTAGAAATAAATTATGCAAAGAAAATGAAAAATCCCACAAACACATGGAGGCTTCACAACATGCTCCTAAATAACCAATGGATCAATGACCAAAAAAAAACAGAGATCAAGCAATATATGGAGACAAATGACAATGATAATACAACACCGCAAAATCTGTGGGATGCAGTGAAGGCTGTGTTAAAGGAAAGTATATTGCAATACAGGCCAACCTCGGGAAATAAGAACAATACCATATGAGCAGTCTAAACTCACAATTAATGAAACTAGAAAAAGAAGAACAAATGAGACCCAAAGTCAGTAGAAGGAGAGACATAATAAAGATTAGAGCAGAAATAAATAAAATTGAGAAGAATAAAACAATAGAAAGAATCAATGAAAGCAGGGGCTTGTTCTTTGAGAAATTAAACAAAATAGATAAACCCCCTAGCCAGACTTATCAAGAAAAAAAGAGAGTCTACTCACACACACACAGAATCAGAAATGAGAAAGGAAAAATCACCACGGACACCACAGAAATACAAAGAATTACGAGAGAATACTATGAAAAATTATGTGCTAACAAACTGGATAACCTAGAAGCAATGGACCACTTTCTAGAAAAATACAACCTTCCAAGGCTGACTCAGAAAGAAACAGAAAATCTGAACAGACCAATTACCAGCAATGAAATTGAACTGGTAATCAAAAACCTACAGAAGAACAAAACACCTGGTGCAGATGGCTTCACCGCTGAATTTTATCAAACATTTAGTGAAGACCTAATACCAATCCTCCTTAAAGTTTTCCAAAGAGTAAAAGAAGAGGGAGTACTTCCAAATTCACTCTATGCGGCCAGCATCACTCTAATACCAAAACCGGGCAAAGACACTACAAAAAAAGAAAATACAGACCTATATCCCTGATGAACATAGATGCAAAAGTACTCAACAAAATATCAAACCCAATTCAAAAATACATCAAAAGGATTATCCATCATGATCAAGCAGGATTTATTACAGGGATGCAAGGATGGTACAACATTCGAAAATCCATCAACATCATCCACCACATCAACAAAAAGAAGGACAAAAACCACATGATCATCTCCATAGATGCTGAAAAAGCATTTGACAAAATTCAACGTCCATTCATGAAAAAAACTCTTAACAAAATGGGTATAGAGGGCAAGTACCTCAACATATTAAAGGCCATAAATGACAAACCCACAGCAAACATTATACTTAACAGCGAGAAGCTGAAAGCTTTTCCTTTAAGATCAGGAACAAGACAAGGATGCCCACTCTCCCCACTTCTATTCAACATAGTACAAGAGGTCCTAGCCACGGCAATCAGACAACACAGGGAATAAAAGGCATTGAGATTAGCATGGAAGAAGTTAAACTGTCCCTGTTTGCAGATGACATGATAGTGTACATAAAAATCCCTAAAGAATCCACTCCAAAACTACGAGATCTAATATCTGAATTCAGCAAAGTTGCAGGATACAAAATTAATACACAGAAATCTGTGGCATTCCTAATACACTAACAATGAACTAGCAGAGAGAGAAATCAGGAAAACAATTCCATTCACAACTGCATCAAAAGAATAAAATATCTAGGAATAAACCAAACCATGGAAGTGAAACACTTATACTCTGAAAACTACAAGACACGCATGAGAGAAATTAAAGAAGATACCAATAAATGGAAACACATCCCGTGCTCATGGATAGAAAGAATTGATATTGTCAAAATGGCCATCCTGCCTAAAACAATCTACAGATTCAATGCAATTCCTATCAAAATACCAACAATATTCTTCAACGAGCTAGAGAAAATCATTCTAAAATTCATATGGAACCACAAAAAACACCGAATAGCCAAAGCAATCCTGAGAAGGAAGAATAAAGCAGGGGGAATTACGTTTCCTGACTTCAAGCTTTACTATAAAGCCACAGTAATCAAGAAAATTTTGTACTGGCACAAGAACAGACCCATAGACCAATGAAACAGACTAGAGAGCCCTGATATAAACCCAAGCATATATGGGCAATTAATATATGATAAAGGAGCCATGAATATACAATGGAGAAATGACAGCCTCTTCAACAGCTGGTGTTGGCAAAACTGGACAGCTACATGCAAGAGAATGAAACTGGATTATTGTTTAACCCCATTCACAAAAGTAAACTCGAAATGGATCAAGGATCTGAATGTAAGTCATGAAACCATAAAACTCTTAGAAGACAACATAGGCAAAAATCTCCTGAATATAGCATGAGCAACTTCTTCCTGAATGCATCTCCTTGAGCAAGGGTAACAAAAGCAAAAATGAATACATGGGACTACATCAAACTAAAAGTTTCTGTACAGCAAAGGACACCATCAACAGAACAAAAAGGCATCCTACAGTATGGGAGAATATATTTGCAAATTAAATATCTGACAAGGAGTTAACATCCAAAATATATAAGGAACTTACACACCTCCACACCCAAAAAGCAAATAACCTGATTAAAAAATGGGCAGAGGATATGAAGAGACAGTCTTCCAAAGAAGAAATTCAGATTGCCAAAAGACACATGAAAAGATGCTCCACATCACTAATCATCAGGGAAATGCAAATTAAAACCACAGTGAGATATCACCTCACTCCAGTAAGGATGGCCAGCATCGAAAAGACTAAGAACAACAAATGCTGGTGAGGATGCAGAGAAAGGGAAACCCTCCAACACTGCTGGTGGGAATGTAAGCTAGTTCAACCATGGTGTAAAGCAATATGGAGGTTCCTCAAGAAACTAAAAGTAGAAATACCATTTGAGCCTGGAATCCCACTCCTTGGAATTTACCCGAAGAATACAACTTCTCAGATTCAAAAAGACATATGCACCCCTATGTTTATTGCAGCACGTTTTACAATAGCCAAAATATGGAAGCAACCTAAGTGTCCATCAGTAGATGAATGGATAAAGAAGAAGTAGTACATATACACAATGGAATACTATTCAGCCATAAGAAGGAAACAAATCCTACCATTTGCAACAACATGGATGGAGCTGGAGGATATGCTCAGTGAAATAAGCCAGGCGGAGAAAGACAAGTGCCAAATGATTCCCCTCATTTGTGGAGTATAACAATGAAACAAAACTGAAGGAACAAAATAGCAGCAGACTGAGACTCCAAGAAGGGACTAGTGGTTACCAAAAGGGAGGGGTGTGGGAGCGTGGGTGGGTAGGGAGATAGAAGGGGATTGAGGGGTATTATGTTTAGTACACATGGTGTGGGGGATCATGGGGAAAACAGTGTAGCACAGAGAAGGCAAATAGTGAATCTGTGGCATCTTACTACAGTAACGGACAGTGACTGCATTAGGGTATGGGTGGGGACTTGATAATATGGGTAAATGCAGTGACCACATTGTTTTTTTATGTGAAACCTTCATAAGAGTGTATGTCAATAATACCTTAATTAAAAAAATAATATAATAAAAATAAAATTTTTAAAAAAGCATGCTACTTACTTTTAGAAAAAGACTTGCCCTTTGAGAAACTCTGTCATAAGGCCTTTCATAATCACCAGCTAATTAGAGATTTATGATCATAATCTAAGTTAGACACATAGTTTCACTGGGCCTTAATCAGTTTATAGCCATGCACCCTTTTCAAATCAAAATATTTGAAGAATTCTTAGCATATGGGTCACAAACTTGTGTCTGATATAGTCCTCTCTAGGTGCACATGTACATTGTGTTTTTTACCCCTTTCTCATGAGAGGTAAAGGTAAAGATGTTTCTTAGGGGTAATCCCTGTGAGAGAGAACGGGTGAGGAAGCAGGGTTAGCCAGGGAAGGCCTGTGGCCGTAACACACATCCCGCTCCTGCGAGAGAATCAGCGGAGGCGGACAGGGGGCGGGGAACCTCAGACGGAGGCGTCACCTGACAGGGCCGGCCCGCCAGGTGCGTGAGCTCATTCAAGCGTCCTGCCCAATGGGTGAGCTTATGCAAGGCTTTAGCCCAGTGGAAACGGCCAGGCCCTCAGCTCCTGCCGTGCCCACTCCCTGGCTGGAGGCTGCCCAGGAGAGAAGGATCTAGGCCTGGAGGCTGTGGCCAACCCCCAAAATGCTACACCCGGAGACTGAGCTAACGGCCCTTTCTCCAAGCCCAAGTGCGAGTTCCTCCCGGTGAGACATCCGAGCAGCTCGCCTTCCCGGCCTCATCACCAATATATAAGCTGGTACTTTTTTAAATATTTTGGATATTCTTATCAAAAGTGTTCAAAAACAGTAACAGAATTAAAATATGCTTCAGAGGCAAGAAAGCATAGAACTGGCACTGCGTAAAATCAAGTCAGTGATAGAAGACAAACATGGGATACTCACCCAGAATATAGAAGAAAACAATTAAACAAAAAGAAAGTTCCAAGAAAAGATAATTGTTGAATGGACAGAAAACCATCAGAGAACGGATATGTGCAATCAACCCAGAAAGGATCATCATAGATATTCATACACTTCACATCCCATTGGAAGAAATTACAAGCCAAAGAGTGATCTGGGCCCCAAGAATAATGAATGAAAAAAGCACACTCAGAATATAGTGAAAGTTGCCTTTTGACGTTTTTACAAAGAAAATATAGTTCATTTATTTCTTTAAAATTATCTTCCTTTTCTTACAATTCACAGTGTAGTAGAGTAAATTTAGTCCAATCTGCTGGAAAACCGAATCTGATTCACTAAGTTGAACAGTCTTTTTTAAGTTTAATTCAGTCACTTTGGAACAGATTCTTTTTAGCTTCCTCCCCTGCCCACCCTTCCACCTGCTATCTCAACAAGGGGCTTCCTCTGTTCCCAGGGCTGAGAAGGGTTTGGGGGATCCACCTAGTTTCCTGTCACTTCTTCGGGCTTCACCTGTGTGTGCTTGGTGGCTCTTACCTGGTGGTAACATGGCTGAACTTAGGGGCCATAGCACGCATGGGTAGATTCTCAGCTTGGCCAAGACCCTTGACTCTCTCACCTCAACCAGAGAATCTCCCCTGCCCCCCACACTGCTGCTAGAGCCAGTCCCTTCCGAGGGTCCCTCACCCCTGACCACAGCAGGCCCCGGGTCTCCGTGCGGTCACCTTCTGACAGCCCAGCCCTGCCGCACCAACCCTCTGGAATCCCAGACTCCAGTCAGGCTTCACAGGCTCCAGCTCTCTGCACCCGGCCTGTGCCCCTGGCCCCTGTGGTGTGACACAGCCCCTCGGGAGTAACTGCCTGTGGGGCAGTGTCCTGCCAGAGGGCCCGGGAACATCCCCATCCTCCTCACATTCCTCACTGCCCGGCACACACCTCGTGGTGGGCTGACCCCTGTGTAGGGGGACCCGTGCCTCTCCTGGTCCCTTGCCTCCTTTTCCTGAACAAAGAGGAACTCTGAGAGCATCATGTTAGGCAGTTTACCAAGAAACTAAAATAAGACTCTCCTCAGGTTTCTCCTTGAACACAAATAGCACAAATTTTTGATCAAAGAATTAGGTTCAGGTCAAGCTGTCAAACATGCAGAAACAACATGGACATGCTGTAGATAAGGAAGGACTTAGAGAATGAACACCCCTCCCACGAATCAGAAGAAGAAACATGCCAGCACGTCCAGAAGATGTCTGTGAATCAAGAACAGCCAAGTCAGGTTATGTAAGAGGTGAGCATTGGTATGGATTAAATATGTACTATAAATTATAAGGGGCTATTGCAAATACATAACACCATAGAACACAAATGTCAAAGTCTCTTTTCAAAGTAAGATGTATTAGATTGTATAATAATGTGATGGGACTTTGATCCCAGATAAATTTTTTAAAGTCTGTGAGGGGGTTGAGAGTAGTGGGGAGAGGTGAGCCAGTTTACCTCAGTTACCTGTGAGGAAAGTTTTCCTTTCTGTGAAAAGAAATTCAGGCAACTTTTACCTTCTCAAAAAGAAATCGGATTAAGAAGCAAGTAGTTAAGGGTCACTCGGTCAGGACATCGGCATGTCTCCTATGGATGTGTGCACACTCACATAGGATGGCTTGCGAGAGGCTGCTCACCGAGCTAAGTTGGTTGTGATTGCGTGAACAGCTTTAAGACCGGTTTTGCTGACTATTTGTTGCCATGGCTACACAACAACCATTCTTTTCCTAAGTTTACAGGAACTGTTCTCTTTTGCTTCCTTCTTGGTCTTCCTTCAAGAAAACCTGCATGAGAGATTATCAGTGATCCGTCAGGTCTTCACCACAGGTGAGGAATTCTTCTTGAAAATAAGACTGGTTTTCAGTTTGAGAGCTTAGCATCTTGATCTTATTCTGCTTTTGCTTGAATTATGGCGATCATCTGTCAGGAAAATGACTGCCCAGAAGCATTCAAGATTCTATGCAATGAACATTGAAGAATAGTGAGGCAAATAAGTAGAGATTTCCCTTTAAAAAATAGTGGCAAAGATAAGTTCCAACTATTCCCTGTGTCTATGTGAAATAGCCAGATTGTCTTTTCTTTAGCTTAGCTTTCAATGGCTTTTTCTCATGTGTTAATTCAGGCAGCAATGATATGGATTCCTCCCTAGATGGCCAAACGAAAATCTATGGATATTTTACTATCCATAACTACTTTAGTTAAGGGATTTAAACTGGTTGGTAATGTCTTCAGGCTGTATACACACAAAAATATGCACAGTAATTTCAGTTATGCAGAATATATAGTTATGTATTAAATGGGAGTGTGTGAGCATAAGACAAATAATACACATACATGATTTAAAGAAAAGATTGGAGAAAATATATCAAATATTTTGTTGCTGGTTATTGGGATTGCTATAGATCTTATTTTTTCATTTTTCTGTTTTCTATTTCCCTTTTTTCTACTATTTATCAATTTTTCAAATCTATGAAATTGATGAAAGAGAAAAGTCATATCATTAATTTCACCATTTTCATATATCTCAGATAAAAACAAGTCATGGTTACTTAATTCTACATAAGAGAGAATCCATAACTTTTCTTAGTAATTTATTTCAAAGGTCAGTACTTTTAATCTTATTTAAATTTTAATTTCGTGAACTCTTTTTTGGATTGGGAATCCTTAGTATATAATAAATTTTGTATTTATGCTTAAAATATATAATGTGAGGACTTACAAATTTTCTTCTATCGATAGTAATACATTTCAATAAGAAGGTGATGAAATTCCATTTATCGTAAGTACCATTTTGTTATTTAAGCAGGAAAATATTGTGATGTGTCTCACATGCCTGTCGGTGCGGCCTGGAAAGCACATAGACTGGAAGCAGGTGGCCTTCATTCGTTTAGTCCCGTGGGAAAATGAAGCGTTTTATTGAGCGCAGGACCCAATGCAGTCTCAGGAACAGAAAGAGAGTTCTACAAATTCTTATATGCAGAACTTAAAATACAATTTCTGATTTAAAAACAAATTTTGTGAGAAAATTCAAAGAAATTATTTAAAATTAAACAGCAACGTTTTATTATATACCTGAGTAAATATAGTTACAAACCCAAATAAAGAAGATAGGGCCAAATTTTACAAGAAAAAGTGGTTAATGGATAGCTGGTATCAACTTACCTCTTCTTCTAGCATAAAATGCATTCATTGTGATCTAAGAAATCACCTTATGTCACGCTGATGGACACGCCAAAAGGATGTAACGAGCTCAGAAGTAGACACCTTTAAAAGATGAGATTAGCTAAAATCAGTGACCATCATGAACCTGATCATAATTCTTAAGTGAGATAGTTTACGCTCCAGAAAATTATTTCTACAGAAAAAACGTAAGTAGAAAAAATAAAAGCAAGTGACTAAGGAAAGAAAAAATATATATATATATATATATATATATATATCCTCCCTTTCCCCAACTATTTTCTTTTTCTTCTTCCTTTGAATTGTAACAGGATGGAACTGTGTCACTTTGTTTTAGAATGGTCAAGTCATTCCACAGTTTTTTTAATGCATGAGGGATCAGTAATCCCATTTCTAAAGTTTACCAGTGAAAATTACAATAACCTCTCATCTGCCTTTTGACACAAGTGAAATAAATAATAATGTAAAATTTTATGTAATGATGCAATGATGTGAGGCATAAACTGAGGAGGAGGGAACTCCAGAACTCTAGAAGACTTCTCTGGTCACTTATCAGTAGGCCAGAAATTAAAGCAGGAATTTATACCCAAAATGAGATCCCTAAATGCAGTGGGGATAATGAGGTCCCAGGATGGTAGGGCCCAAGTGACCACATTTAATCACCAGAGACAAGGGGCGCAGAATAGTCTGACTTGCAGAGAACTGTGGGGTTGACTAGTAGGCACATCCAGGAGTTCCCTAGAAAATAAATGGTTGCAGCCTTCTAAATTCTAACTTGATCTGTATAGACACAAGAGTTCTAGGTCTAGTGAACAGAATTTAACTTGAATCACCAAAACAGAGAGTCATGGCCCCTCAGTCAATTCCCAGACTTAAACCACATTACCCAGGTACAGTGCCAGCTAGGTAGAAAAGCGTTGCAGAGCTGGAGCAAGCTCTCCAGGAGGCTGTGTGGCTCTAAGTCAAGAGTCCGACATGGTGCAGTTTCTCCTAAAACCAGGATTCATAGGTCTAGGAATCAAGGGGTGGAAACTGGAGTTGTTCTGCTCACTATTAATCCCAGGGATCCACTAGCAAAATGATTGCCTCCTGCCACTCCAGCTTTAGCCTCCAGTTGTTTCAAAAGGAAGAAGGCCTTGGCTAGGAGATACAAGAATCATTTTCTTGACCTGGGAACTGAAACTGCTGTCTGGCCACTTGGGGCTACTCATGCATTTGAATGAACAGGCCAAGGAGTTACTGTACTGGCTGGGTGGCTAATCCTGATGACCAACAGGAAATTGGGTTGCTACTTAGAAATATAGTTAAGGAAGCTATGTCTAATACAGGAGACCACTTAGGGCAACTCTCTGTCCTACTATGTCCTGTCATTAAAGCCAGTGGAAAACGACACCAACTCAGGCAGGACTGATGATGACCCAGAGCCTCCAGGAATGAAGGTCTAGGTCAGTGGACCAGGCCGAGTACCACAGCCCCTGGGGCGCCTGCTCAGGGGGAAGGAAGCATGCGATGGACAATAGCAGAAAATACTTATGAACACCAACTGCAACTGACCAGTAGCAGAAATAAGAACTGTAATGAGTTATGTGTATTTCTTTTCTTCCTTATGTTGCTAAAAATATATATGTGTGTGTCCACTAAATAATCTTTTTATTTCCTCTCTTATCCCCTTATTATTTAACATAAAATGTATTAATAACAGCTAACTCTGTGTTGGAGTGTTCAAGCTATGGGACGTCAAAGGGGAAGGGCGAACAGCATCAGTGCCTTGCACCCTCATGTGAGTGAAGGGCTACCGCAGCTTGGGTCGTACCCAGGGTAGTTGTATCATGCTAAGCAGAAGTGTGACTTTATTATTGTCTTTATTTGGAGATGAATCATGGCTTACAGAGAAACATACAGATGCCAAGTTGACAAGGGGTGAAATGTTCTAAATGTCAACATGGCTAGGTTATAGTCAGCAGTTGTTCACTCAAACGCCAATCTGGGTGTTACTATGAAGGTGTTTTGTAGACATGATTAAAGTCTATGATCAGCTGACTTGAAAAAGGGAGATTACCATAGATAACCTGCGTGGACCTGACTCCATCCATTGAACGGCCTTAAGAGCAGAGCTGAGTCTTGCCTAAGGAAACAGAAATTCTGCATGTGACAGCAACTATAGCCCATGTCTAGGAGTTCAAGCCTGCCTCCCTGACAGCCCGCCCTCCAGATTTTGGACTGCTTGGTCAGACACCACATCATGTGAGCCAACTCTTGGCAATACATCTCTTAATCTCCTACTGATCTGTTCCTCTGGTTGAACTTTGATATGCCTACCTTATTCTCAGGATTGAAGCACTAAGCCTAAGGCCCAACATGTATTAAGGGGACCTCAAAAGTTACTTGATTTAAATAGCTTTATTTTATATGCAAGTAAAATAGTTCAATGAAAGTCCCTTTAATTATTTTATCATTGTAGCCCACTCTTAGATACAGTGCTTGGTGAATTAATGGTTTTTAATAAATGTTTACTGAAAAACAAATGAATGAGGGAATTAATAAATTATGATTACAGCTGCAGAAATTCATAAACCAGAAGATTTTTACAAATCACCACATTTTCTAGATTTGAAACAATTAAATAGATGCTAGCATTTAGTTAACTGCAATTTCACTTTGCTTCTCCCAAAATGATGCTCTTAAGAACTATAATGAAATGACTTGGAGAATAAGGATAATTTGGTCCTTAATAAACATGTCTGTGAAAGAGTAGGCTATTACTTTCTTGAGTATTACACCACCTCGCTATGACTCTTGACTCACAGGGCTGGCAAAGCTCCTGAGAGATCATCAGTCCAGACATTTGCTTCCCTGGTTTCACTCTAATAAATGAGAGAAAACACAGACACAAATTGACCCAGGCATTAGGTGGCATATATTTTAGTGGTGGTGGAGGAGATGTGATGTGAGATCATTTTTTCACAATAAGGGGAACACAACAACTAAAAAAAGGAAGATGTAAAGCAAAGAGAAAGGAGCAGAAGAGGTTCCCTGGGCCTAAAAATAAGGTGAAGATCATTGATTCTGATGCTGTCAGCAAATATGTACCTAAGATAACAGAAAAGTTCAGGTTTCCTTGAACTCGGAGGATTGCGAAATCTCCCTCTGAAGGTTATAGACTTGGAGGCTCCTGTTTTCAGAGCAACTATACAATGCCTCCAAAATCCCCATTTGGATGGGAGAAGGGTTGCTCTGGATATGTGTAGTCCAAGGTCTTATATTTCCATCCAAAAGTTCTGGAAGAATGCAGAAAAAAAATTCTAATGGCTACAAGTTCTTTAACATTCCTGCCATGAAGAGATGGGGTTCTATGTCTCTTTCCCATTAACATAGGCAGAGTTGTGACTGCTTTGACCAACAGAATACCACAAAGTGATGTTGTGTAATGTTTGAACTTAGGTTGTAAATGACCACCCAGCTCTCACCTGGTTCTTTTGGGATGCCAGGCCCACCCTCTCAGGAGGCTTCCTTCCAGACGTGAGCTGCCAGTGTGGAGAGAAGTCCAGGCCACATGAAGGGGCCATGTGTGGGTGCCCTGCCCGACCATCACAGCAGAACCCAGCCTGAGAGTCAGCCCAGACCCGACTCACACAGGAGAGCAAGCACATCTCCAGGTGATTCCTGCCTACAGCCATTCCAGCCCCCAGAGCTGAGGTCCCCGACATCACAACACCATGGAGCAGAATCAGGGAGCACAATGAAATGGTTGTTCCATACCACCAAGGTAGGGGTAAGTTATTACCCAACATAGGTAACTGAAATCCAGAAAAACAAGCTCTACCCATTTTGTAGTTGGACCTATTTCTTCAGAGATGATAACTCCAGAAGTTTGGGGATAATTAAATTGTTTAAAAAAATAAAACTCTTGCTAACTTTTAAGGAGATAGAAAAACACAGAACAGGAAACTTCCTTGCAACCCACTGTAAGTAGGTCAAAGTGATTGTCTGTACTTTAAGTTTGGGGAAGAAAGGCAATGAAGGAGCTCAAGTTAGAACTGAAGGCTTTCCATCTGGGCCCAGCTTGTGGGACCCTAGAGATGTCCAATTTGTAAACAAGATGACCATATAATTCATCATGCAAACCAGGACTGGTTTTTTTTTTCCACAATGAAAGAGAATTTTACAATTTAAACAAGTTAAAAAGGCAACCTTGGACTTTGGGGCAAACCAGGACTTATCCTGATCATTGTTCTGCAGCCTTCGACAGTGGTACCACATCTGCGTGAACTATGAAGCCAATAAAGCATGAGCATCAGATCCCTCACTTGCAAGGGTTCCTGCTGTTCATGGAATTTTAATCTCATAAAAAGTATAAGTAACTGGTCTCAGCTTATCACTAAAACCTAAACATTAATTTAATAAGCACTGGATATTAGTAATAATATTTACATGCACAAAAATATGCCTTTCTCATGCCTATTAAAAAGTCACATTGATAAAGATACTGGGGGGGGAGATAGCATTTAAAAAGTGGAAAGAGAAATAGAAAAAGGGGCAGACACCTAACAATTTTCTACACAGACAAACACTTTTCTACACAAAGCAGGGAAAGATCAGTTTCCCACACACACAAGAGATCTTTTGCAGTTTCTGGGAAAAACGCTGAATGGCGCAGAGTGATTTCTTCCCGAGATATCATGGCCTGACTCTAGCACTGAACAAATACAACTGTTGGTCGTTCCATATTTCACAAAGCCTGAATATTTTAAGCTACAGTTTGGAGCAATTTCCTCTTATTCGTAGGTGAGTACAAGCTAAAAACATCTGGTCATCAGCCTTTTCTTGATATAAAAATGGGTTGTTATTCAATAGTTATGTAATTCACATACTTTGTATTCAAGACAACTTATAATATTGGATATATATGCTCTACTGTTACACAAATAAGAATGGAGGAACCAGACTTTTTAAAAAGGGGGTTGTGAGAATAATACAGCCATACCTTGGAGATATTTTAGGTTTGGTGCCAGGCCACGGCAATACGGCCAATATCACAATAAAGCAAGTCAAATGAATTGTTTGGTTCCCCAGGGCATATCAAAGTTAAGTTTACACTATACTATACTCCAGTATAAGTGTGTGATAGCATCATGTCTAAAACAATGCACACACCTTAGATTTAAAATACTTCATTGTTAAAAAGCGCTGAACATCATCTGAGCTTGGTCGGTCATCCTCTTTTCGCTGGTGGAGGGACCCTGCCTCGGCGCTGATGCCCGACTGCGTGCATGGTAGTCGCTGAAGATCAGGGCGGCGGCAGTGGCCGTTTCTCACAATACAGGGACCATGAAGGTCGCCGCGCCGACTGACTCTCCCTTTCATGGACCATTTCCCCACAGCATGCAATGCTGTGTGATGGCATTTTACCCACGGCAGAACTTCTTTCAAACTTGGAGCTGCTGCTGTATCAGCGAAGTTTAATATTCCAAATTCCTTGTTTTCATTTCGACAACCTTCACTGCATCGTCCCAGGCGTGGATCCTATCACAAGGCACCGCTCTCTTTGCTCATCTGCAAGAAGCAACGCCTTAGCCTTTCATCATGAGACGGCAGCCATTCGGTCACATCTTCAGTCCCCGCTTCTTGAGTCATTCCCACCACTTCTGCCATTACTTCCTTCACGGAAACTTGAACCCCTCGAAGCCATTCATGAGGGTTGGAATAAACTTCTTCTAAACTCATGTTAATGTTGCAATTTTGACCATTTCTCATGAATCATAAGTGTTCTTATTGGTATCCAGAATGGTGAATCCTTTCCAGATGCTTTCAATTTACTTTGCCCAGGTCCATCAGAGCAATCACTACCTATGTCAGCTGTAGCCTCACAAAACGCATTTCTTAAATAATAAGACTAGTTGAAATGACTTCTTGAGCATTGGCTTCATTGTGGATGTTGTGTCAGCAGGCATGAAAACAGCATTAATCTCATTGTCCACCTCCATCAGAGCTCTTGGGTGACAGGTGCATTGTCAATGAGCAGTAATATTTTGAAAGTAATCTTTTTTTCTGATCAGTATGTATGGATAGTAGGCTTAAAATGTTCAGTAGACCATGTTGTAAACAGATAGGCTGTTATCCAGGCTTTGTTATGTTCAGAGAGCACAGGCAGAATAGATTTAGCATCATTTTTAAGGGCCCTAGGATTTTTGGAATGGTAAATGAGCATCGGCTTTAACTTAAAGTCGCCAAGTGCATTGGCCCCTAATGAGAGAGTCAACCTGTTCTTTGATGCTTTGAAACCAGGCACAGACTTCTCTTCTCAAGCTGTGAAAGTCCTCAGTGGAATCTTCTTCCCATAGAAAACTGTTTCGTCTACACTGAACATCTGTTGTTTTAGTGTAGCCCCCTTCATTCATCATCTCAGCTGGATCTTCTGGATAATTTGCTGCAGCTTCTCCAGCAGCACTGGCAGCTTCCTCTTGCCCTGTTAGATCATGGAGATGATTTCTTTCCTCAAGCCTCATGAACCAACCTCTGCTAGCTTCAAACGTTTCTTCTGCAGCTTCCTCCCCTCTCTCAGACTGCATAGAATTGAAGAGTTAGGTTCTTGCTCCAGATTAGGTTTGGGCTTAAAGAAATGTTGTAACTGGTTTGATCTTCTATCCAGACCACTCACACCTTCTCCATTATCAGCAATAAGGTTCTTTTGCTTTCTTATCATTCATATGCTCATTGGAGTAGCACTTAATTTCCTTCAAGAACTTTTCCTTTGCATTCACAAGTTGGCTAGCTGGTGCAAGAGGTCTGGCTCTTGGACTATCTCAGTTTTTGTCATGCCTTCCTCACTAAGTTAAGCATTTCTAGCTGTTGATTTAAAATGAGAGATATGCAACCTTTCCTTTCACTTGAACACTTAGAGGCTCTTTGTAAGGTGATTAACTGGCTAATTCCAATGTTGTGTATCAGGGAATAGGGACGCCTGAGGAAAGGGAGAGGACAGGGGAGCAGCAGTCAGAACACACACACATCCATTAAGTTTGCCATCTTACATGCGGCAGTTCTTGGTGCCCCAAAACAATTACAATAGCAATTCAAAGATCACTGACCTCAGATCACCACTGCAAATGTAATAATAATAGAAAAGTTTGAAATATTATGAGAATTACCAAAATGTGACACAGAGTGACAGAGTGAGCAAATGCTGTTAGCAACATGGTTCTGATAGACTTGCTCGGTGCAGGGCTGGCACAAACCTCCAATTTGTAAAAAATCACAATATTTGTGAAGCACACTTGAAAAAGGTATGCCTGTGGTTCTGAACAGAATGCGAAGGAGAATTGTTCCAAATTCAGATGAATTTCTTGAGGCACAATGGATTAAATCTTTGGCGTACTTCTTTAGTATAGTTCTTATTTTTCACCCCATAATCATTTTTATATTTTTCTGGCCTCAAATGCATCTTAAGTTGCAGACCCCAAATATTCAATGAGGGGGAAACAAATGGGAAGCATAATGGAAGTCTTAAAGTGATAGCAAAATCATAAATGCAATTTTAAGATATTGTTTCTTTTTGTAGAGATAAAACAAGCTAAGTGTTAAAAAAAAAAAAGGAGCTAATGCTAAAAAGTATAATGGAGAAAAAAATGTCCCTAACTTCTCAGAGGAGAAGGAGAACAGGTAACATTTTAACAAGTCTCTTTAAGCTCACGCTAGGCACCTGCAACTTGAAGGTGGGGTTACCCGGATGTGTACCTCTCCTGGTGAGCTCATGTACCCCCCACTGTCAAAGCCATTACAGTGCGACCTCAGCCCTGTCACCACAGTCCACAAGAAATGCAATCTCAGCACTGAATTTTTATTTTTTGGACTATATAAAAGAAGATATCATGTTGTATAGGAAGGGATCACATCAACCTCCATCTGACCCCAAACTCCCGTGATGTTTTCCTCTCTGGAGTCCCTGCAACCCTCTCACATTCCAGCTCCTTTTCATCCTTTCCTAACACTGTGCCCCATTTCACTGCCCTCCCTTTTCTTGCATATCCGTCCCTTCCAACTCAGCTGTAAAGAGAAATTCAGCCCTGTGCTCATATCTACCTCTGAGTTATTACTAGAAAATAAGCTCCATGATAGAGGAATTCAATATGTTTTGTTTTTGTTACATCTCCACTACCTAGGAAAATACAAGGCATATAACAGACCCTCAACAAATAATTGTCGAATGAATGCATGATTGAGAAGTTGAATCAGTGACCTTGTACCCCCACATAAAAGGTACTTTTCAAATCAGCTACTTGGACACTTTGCCTCCCCCCCCATACACACAACCCTAGAAAGCAGTGAGATTAAGAAATAGCACATTTCTCTCTGGTTCACCTGCCCTGAGAAAAATAGTTGCAGTCCCTTCCCAACTGTTTTGCTACTTCATTTTCTCATGAGGAGAAGTTACACCAATCATTTTCTTCCAGGACTTATGCTTACACTGGCAATACCCAAGTCCACCCTATGGCCTGGACATAAGGAAGGTTTCTCACTTTTTTCTCTGGAAGAGTTTTCTTAAAGCAGCCAGGTTAGTAGAATTCTCTAATGAAGTTGGTGGTGAGTGGAAGGGAGGCTCTTTCTTCTAGGGAAATTTATAACTCACATTGGATCAGATGTGATAGTACACCGCTAGGATTTAAAGGTGACCCCTTCCCTAAGGGAGGGAGCTTCTGAGCTGTGTCTTCTCCCCCAAGTTTTCTTGTGGGTGGAAGCACCATCAGGGGTGCTCGGCTGTCTGCTCCACCTCCAGGGAGGAGCCGGGATTTGCACGCCTCTTTTCTTTCCTCGTAGGACAGAAAAATAGCTGTTGTCCAAACCTAATTTTTGGAGGTGGGTATTGGACTGTCCTCATGGATAAAGTCTATCACAAAATACCCATCTTTTTCCACAACAGTAATAACAAAATGAACAGGGATTTCTGCTCCACAAATACTAGACAGTATAATGTTGGTTTGTCAGATTTTATCTGAATCTTGCCAAATATAGCAGATTCCACAGGGTATACACTCCTGCAATAACTTACTTCAAATCATTTGTAAAGTTCTTCTCTTCTTCCTACTGAAGGAAGTCTGCATCAAAGAGGATAAGCTAAAAACTTCAATATATATTGCAAATTCTGGAACAATTGTGTCTGTTTTTAATCTCACCTCCATTACATGAGTAAATGCGCTTTTCCATGCCCTTGCCTACATTGGATAAGGTCACTGTTTTTTTGGTGTTGCCTGATGCATGCATAAAAGCAATTAATGTTTTGATATATCTGTATAACTTTAATTACTAATATGGTTGGACATTATTTCAAGTGTTTGTTACCATTTATATTCCTCTTTTGTTCACTTTTCCTTAGAGAATTTTATAATTCTTTTATATGAACACTTTGCATATTGAGATTATTAATATTTATCTGTCAAATTTAATGCAGGTAATTTTTCCCAGTTCATTTGCCTTGAAGCCTTATTCTGGTATATTATGTCACTCAGAATTCAGGCTTTTTAAAAAATAATGATTTAATCAAATCCATCAATATTTCTTTTTATGAGTCCTTGATTTAAATAATTCTTCAAAATAAAATGTAGGGAAAAAAAAGTCCTCTAAATTTACAATATTCATTGCTCAAAAAGTTCATTTCAGATATGTTTGTAAAAGTAAAAAATTGTAATCCCTCTAAAGAACCATCAGTGGGAAATGGGTAGTTAAATGATTTTTCATCCACTATACTGCCATGAAAATAATTACTATGATGCAACATGGGGAAAGATAGAGGGGCAGAATAACATAACGGTTAAGAGTGACCCCCGGAGCCAGCCTTTGCGCAACTTAACTTCTCTGAACCTTAGTTTCCTCATCCATGAAATGGGAGTCATTAAGCTGTCTCACAGGACTGCTCTGGTAGTAACTGGGATGATGCATGCAAAGGATTTAGTATGGAGTCTGATGCATAATTTCCACTCAATAGTGTAAGGTATTTATAGCTGAAAAAATTAAAAAGGAAAAGAATAAAGTATGAATAGCCATCATGTTAGAATAACAGGTTAATTTTTCATTTTCAGAATTTTCTGTACTGTTCTATTATTTCTATAAAAATGTAAAATAAATATGCTTGTGTGTTTTACTTCCAAGGGAGCAAGAACCTAAGATACTGAGGTTACTTTCAGAACAGCAGCTGGATTAATTCTGAGAGGAGAGAATAATGACTGTGGAGATGGAGGAGTGAGTTATGAGAAATGATTAAAGATAAAGATTATGTCTGGTGTTGCTAAGTAATGGCTGAGGGGGGACCAATAATGGACTGCAAAAATCTGACAGGAGAAATACTGAACAGGCAGTAAGAATTATTTAATCAGGTTTAGGACAGGACAGCTAGAAGAGTGTACAGAAGGAAAGAAAAATTTATACTGAATGGGAGAGAAAACTTTCTGACAGTAAAAATTATTATTTAAAAAAAATTCTTCCAAGAAAAGTGATGAAAGCCCATCCCTAGGATATTTACAATTAGGTTGGATAGAAACCACGAGAGTATAGGACAGAGAACTATTTTTGTATTTCCTTCATTTTTTATATTTTCTTCATTTTTGTATTTCCTCACGTGTTTATAATAATTGCTTCATCATTGCAAGACAGAGAATCTGTAAGAACATAAAACTTGTAACATACTATATAAACTATGAATTGATTAATGCCATCATCTACTTTTGTTTTAATGTTTCTCTTTTTAGATTGCATTTTTTCTGATGCATATGCCTCATTCTAATAAAATTAGTTAATAGAGAAATATTCTGAAGTAAATGCATTAAATAACTTAGAGAAATCAGGCGCTAACCAAATAGCAGTAAGAATGAAGATTTTTATCACCTAGAAACATTTGGGCTATCCTCAACTCACTAGAAATGTCTCAGCACGTATTATTCAAACTTTTCTTTTTTGTACCATCCTCCTAAATATGAAGTTAATTATACCTGGAAGAGGAACTCTATGTGCTTTGCTGGCTTCAGGCACCATTCCTCCAATACCAAGAAACATATTAAATAAAGCCCAATCTTGTGAAAGAAGTTTGTTTCTCATAGTGTTGAATGTGTTCAAAGAGGAAATGGAATGCGGCTGGGAGAACGGAGGTAAGAGGCGATGCTGCTTTTATCCGCTCTGTGCTGCTCGGTTGCTCGGTTCACCCCAGGAGACAGATGGAAATGGCCGTCTGGATGATATGAACACAAAGAATCGTCTGCTGGACAAAAAGCCTTTTATTGTACAAAGAGGCATTTCTTCTCGGCTGCACTGTGGCTGAGGTCCACGTGACCCGGCGGTCCCCACCTGTATTGGCCACTGGAAGAAATGGGAGAAGCAGTTGTACTCTATTCAGAGGAGCTGACTGTGACAGAGGCCTAAATATTTAAAATAGGGGTATGTCGCTGGGCTGGTGGGGTTTTTCTGGCGGTCTTTTACAAATTTCAAATGTGCACCTAGAGATGGTCACAGAGAGCAGCGACGCACCCATGAAAGCGCTCAGAGGTCAGTTACCTGGAGTCCCTTCCCCGAGGCCCTGGGCCTATTGGGCAGGGAAACCCTTTCTAAAGGGGAAGAAATCCCTAATAATTGAGTCTGAGATGTTGAATTATAGACCTGATGGCTTCCTTTCCCATGTGTGTGTATTTTCTCACTTTTATTTGCAAGACAGGAAGGCTACCTTTCCTTTGACAAGAAAAAAATAAAAAGCAAATCATTTTCTCAAGAAATACACAAGTCTCATTATTCTGTTACTTTAAAATACCAAACCAAAATTATTAAATATTCATCTTAAGCCCAACAGCATTAGTTTTATTTTCATATTAAGCAAATTTTTTATAATTGACTGTTTATATCCAAGGTTTCCATAAACATCGTGCCTCTATCTTCTGCCTACAAGCGTATCTTCTGATAATGAAGTCTCCTCTAAGAATTATGGAAATTACACCCTTTTGATAAAATGCTTACTGGCTACAGTTTTGTTTTGCCATAGCAATAAGAATAAATAAAATTTAAGTTGTACCCTGAAACTCTTCAGTCATCTGCAAAATAGTCTTGACCAGCGATTTTTTGCAATTATTATAGAATTTAAGATAACGCAAACAAATGTGAAATAATGCAGAATAGCCAAAACACATATTTTACTGTGTTCATCTATTTCAGCCCTGAATAGTTCCTTCACATTTTTCAGAGTTTCAAATTTTTTATGGCTTTGACAGTTTCTTACTAGTAATGAATTACTTAAAACTTGAACTATCAAAATGATATGTTATGTAAAATTGTGCCCAACTACCCCCCACATGAAAATCCACTACCCCAGTAGTCTTGTGGGATAGTAATGCTTTTGGTTAAATAACTTTCCCATCCTTTCATGATAAAAATAACGGATAAATGGGAAAAGAATTTCGAACTTGCATTACTGGGTGTTTGATTACTAATTTGCTTATAAGATGATAAAAGTTACAGTAGAGCTAACATTTCTTATATTGTAGAACTGGCAGTACTGCTGTTAACTGGGAAGGAAACCAAGGCCTACAAAGGAAATACTTGGCCAGAGAATTGGCTAGAAAGGGGTCTGGAGGTGCATTTTCTTTATTATTATTATTATTATTTTTTTGTCTAGGTCTTTTTAAAGCAACACAGTGCTCCTTCTAGGATTCAAATCTAAAACTTACTTTATATGTAAAGGATATTTTCACCTTTTCCCCGAAACCTATTAATTAATTTAAATTGGTTTGAGTTTTTCCATTGTTTCCTCGCTGCTGGCCAGCTCTGGAGGGAACTGCCAAACGGTAAGCAATGGGAAAAGGCAGAGGAGGGGCCACAGAAAACTGACAGCAAAAGTCTCCAGACTAGATGCTCAGGGACGGACCGCACTCACGACTCATATCCTAGTAAACAAAGTCATTACCCTGTAAATGTTTCAAACGGTTGCTTCTAAGATTTTGTAAAAAAAAAGAAAAAGAAAAAACTGTAATGTAATGACATATTATTGATTCCAATTTTCATCTCAGTAAAAACAAAAAGATTGGGTCATATTCAGAGGGAACCTGTGGGGCTACGTGCCCACGGGCTGACCTGGCGACTGCAGGCGAGGGTGAAGGGGGGTCCCGGAGGTGACCCAGTGCACATGTGCCCTCCTGGCAGAGCTTGTGTGATAGCCAGTGGCTTCCACCTGATTTGGTGAAGCAGTGGATTCTTTCTGAACGATGTGTGCCGGCAAGTGTTGACTGTGAGGATATCTGATGCTTCTGATATGGCTCAGGGTTCCTCTCCCAGCGGCTGAGTCCTCTGGAAAAATCTGAAAATTGCCCCATAACCACATCAACAGAAGTGACCAGTAAAGCCAGTAAAGTGCTGGCTATAGGGGAATCAACTGTCCTAGAAAAAGCTTCAGTTTCATCCCTTCATTTGGTTTAACAAAGTTTTAGATCAAGTTCCCCTAATCCCCACATCAATATGTTCACATTGCTCCCTCTGCAACAAATAACCCTCTTAACAGAAACCTGCCCCTTCTGTACTCACACACCAGTCATTTGCCTGCTGTAGCTTTCATCCAGACCTTACAAAGTGATTAATTATATATATATATATATGTTAAATGTTTGATGTGAAAATAAATATACACATAACAACTACAAATTTGAATAGTTAGTCTTTAAGACTTCACTCTGTGTCAGGCGGGCTCTGCGCTAAGCACTTAACATACATGATTTCATTTAATCCTCACCCATCCCGTGCAGTTGATAGATACTAAAATGATCCCCGACTTATGTAGAAAGAAGCTGAAGCCTGAGCAGGTCAAACACGTCACAGAAAGTCACGGGGCTCCTAAGTCGCAAAGGCAAGGAGAGGTGGTGGGCGTCAGGCTGCAGGGCTGCGCAGGTCACTGAAAGGATGCTTGCGTGTTGTCCATCGTGAGAAAGGAAGACAATGGAGGTTTCTGAGCAAAAGGATGACATGATCTGATCCTTTTTTGTGTGTGTATATGGTAAAATATACATAATAAAAAATGCATTGTTTGAGGTGAATGATTCAGTGGCCTTAAGAACATCATTCTCACGGTTACGCAACCATCACCACCACCCATCTCCTCAATGTTCTCACCCTCTAAACTGAAACCGTGAACCAATCCAATACTAACTCCTCATTCCTCCATCCTCCAACCTCTGGGAACAACCATTCCACTTTCTGTCTCTATGAATTCGACGACTCTAGGTATCCCATATAGGTGGAATTATACAACGTTTGTCCTTTGCATCTGGTTTGTTTCATTCAGCATAATGTTTTCAAGGTTCGTCCATGTTTTAGCATGTGTCAGAATTATGTTCCTTTTATGACAGAATAATATTCCACTGTATGGATATACTATATTATGTTTACCCAATGGGTTAAATAAAACCTATTATGAAAGTCAATTTCACACACTTTTGGAGAAATGTTGAAACAACTACTTTCAAAAAATTTTAAGTGTCATGGGGAGGAAAGGAAAGCTCGTGGTTACTGATGATGGGAACCCCAAAACGACTAGGCCCTACCCCAGCTCAAAATGCCCCAGAAATAGCCTTTTTATGTGGAAGATAAATGATTTTTTGGCAGAGGAAACATTTGTTAGAGGGGATTGTTCATCAAAGAGAATTCACTGAAATCAAATCAAGCACTCGTTCATTATGGAGGGTAGAGGAATCTAATGGGAAACAGGAACCATTCGCTCCATGCCAGCCTGATGAAGATTAAAATGAAGGTCAAGTAATCAGTAGAATGAAACATGAATATGTTCTATAAAATATTTATTAACCTTTCTAAGCAGGACATCATGCTATAACAAATATTTTGCCGAGACCATTTTTTAAAATCTCACAAATCTGGTAGTAAAAACATCAGGAAAGCCGAACCAAAGCACACCAGCAGCTTGGGAAGCATTCGATGTGCTGGGTGGCGCCCTCACTCACTCACTCTTGTTCAGAAAAATGTGCCTGGACAGAAAACATGCACACATTGAAGGTTGGAGTTGGAATTCAAAAAAAATGAAGTAGCCTCCCAATACCCAGTTTGAAGCCAGTGTGTGCTCACATGGCGACATTCTGCATGCGCAAAACAGTATTCCATTTCTTTGTTCCAAAATCAATAGAGCTGTGTCTGGGCTATTACACCGGTAGTGATGAAAGTGTGTAGTGGGCCATCCACTCCCTCATTTGACATAAGCTAGCATTGTCCTCTTGAAGGGAAGCCCGACAGCCTGCCGGGGAGAGGGCTAGGGAATTAACACTCATTTAGTATTGTTTATAGCAAGGCCATTTCAGACCAGTGGCATGCTTCGGAAATCTGGATTTTCAGTAAGTTTGCCTATCTTTGTGTGTGCATGTTTTTGTTTAACGACTCTCCTTTCAGCATTATAGCAATCTTTAAAAAAATAAAAATAAAAAGCATTCTGCAAGATGAAGCATTACTTAGTCCATCTTGGAGCTACTGCTCTGATTATGAGCACAAGCCCTCCTCCTCTGGCTTCTGCTTTGTGAATTTCAGGAGCCAGTAGGACCTGAAGAGCTGCCTGACCTCTTCCATGCTGCATCCATAGCTAGGTAAAGCAAGTGTGCATGTGCAGCATTAGAGGGAAAACTCTACTGACAGATGTAAGTTTTCAAATTATGACAAGAAACATTCTCTAAGCAATTTATTATTCATGAAGGATAGGACATAAAAGAGAGTAATGATATATGGTTATGCACCTTGCATATGATCAGGACACCCCATGCCAGAGACGGCTAGAACGTAGCTACCTACCTGAATTTAGGCCAAGCACTGATTACTAAATCTCATGCTAGATGTATGTCTCAGAAGAGTTATGTTCCAATGGAAGCTACCTTCACCTTACAGCCCTTGCTAAATTTCCCCATACAATCATTTCCCTTAAGGAGAGGGTTAGATCTGTTTGCCTTCCTGAAACATTTGCCTCCCTGCAGCAATGGGAGTGCAGGGGAAGGAACTGCTCTGGAAAGGCAGGATTGACCCATCTTGCCACCCCTCCTTGTGGCCACGCTGATGAACATGTCTATTAGAGAGTCTGTCATTCCAAGAGCCAAAGGCCAGGACAGAGAATACACACAGCATCTCCAGGGGCAGGGCAGCATGCTCCCACCAGCTGATGTGTCCTGGCCCTGGCGTTGCTGGTATTGATAGGGGTGCAAAGCCTGCTCACCAGAGAGCCAGGCCCAGGGGGGAAGGAGCTGGCAGAGCACAGTGCTCATGAAAATGTCGTGCAAAACCTACTTTTCCTTCGTGAAAACGTGTTTCTCAGCTCCTAGCACAGCCTACACACAGTAGGTGTTCTGTGCTTAATAGATGTTTCCTTTGGAATATATTTAGCCCTCTGCTCCCAGGAAACCACACTTAATTGTGATACATAACAGGTTAGCTACACTTATGTGCCCTGTGAAAGGCAGGCTCTGTGCAAAGTTCTTGCTACTCCTGTTGCTCTAAATGTGAGGCCTTTTTCAGTTCCTCTTACATTGTGCACACAGATCAGGGATGAAGCTCTTTAGTTATGTTTACAAAGCCCTAGAGCAGGACATTAACATTCAGAAGCACCTACGAGGGGAATAAATACTCTATGAGAATCCAGGACCAACAATAAGATATTTCTCAGCTGTCAAACAAATAATTTACAACACAGAGGACAGGGGCAGGAACAGGATTTTTAATAAAGCAAGTATGCAAAACCAGATCACAGTTTCAAGGAGGAAAATCAATGGCATGTTGGAATTTTGAGATCTCACAGGCTTAGAGTACAAAATCCCAGAATCAGACAATAGATATTGGGTTCTTGGGAAACAACAAGGTTGAAAAAGTCGCCTTTTGCCTGAAGTCTCCATTTCCTGGAGCTTGGGAGGAAGAACAACAGTGGAACTCTGCCAAGGGAGGAGGGAGAGGGAGGGGCAGAGTCCTTTCATTAAGATTCATCATCTTTGACCCGAAATCGTGCCCTTACCTCTCCAACGACACTGGTATATTTTTCTCCCACTCCAGGTAACTTTTGTTCATTTCCCTCTGGCTTTCTGAACAGTTGGAGCTTTTGAAAATGTAGCAATTGTGAAAGGGGGACAAATAGGAAATTTTGTCTAAACTTCTGACCCCTAACAAACTCTATACAATTTGTTTAGGACAAAATAATACATCTGTATTTCACTGACCTTGTGTCTCAGGTTTCAAGTCCACAGAAACCCATGTGCAATAAATATGCATAAAAATAGAAACAGATATCATCGAGGCAGCAGCCTGCTGTTAAAATACACAGTGCTAACCGCACTGAGACTTCGTTTCTTCCCTTCCTTCCTCCCTCCTCCTCATTTCAACCATTTGTTTATTCTACACACATTTATTGGACCCCTAATAACCTTTACAGATCTGTTGCCAGCTGATCTTTGTGGACCAGCCACCCATTTGCATTTTATTTCTGTATCCAAAATTCTGCCTGAAGTTGAGCAAACTTTGGTTGAGGACACAGGGGCCACTCCCTGTGCTTGGGTGTCCTAGCACCTGCCAGCCGCTCGTACCCAGAATGGAGGACATCGTGTTTTCAATTTTCTTCAATAAAGCAATGAATCTGGCAATTTGCTGGCCTGCTTCAGCTAAACAGAAAGGACAATTTGAGAAAGATCATAGTTCAGGCCCAGTCAGACGGAAACGATTGAAAACAGAGAGCTGGCCGCGGCGTTTCCCCAATGCAGCTTGCTGTCGCAGTTTGACTGACAAACTGACTTTTTTGAGGTGTTCATGCCCATTTCAGTCAGAGTTTATTGAAGGTGATTTTGATCTTCTCCACGAGGCCACAGCAGTGGCCACGCCATCTGTCACCTTGATTGCCTCGTGGATTCTCTGGAGAGAGTGCCATGGCTCCGGATCACTTACAGATTGAGCGGCTCTCCCTCCATAAGGACCACATGCGCAGAGCCAGATGGTGAACATGCACGCTTATTATAAGTCTTTATCTCCGTGCAGGAAGGAGAGGAACCATTAGGTCTCCCTCAGGAGCTCTGCTCCTCTCTACCATCATGCTGCTCCTCGGCAAATACAGTCTTCTTCAGCTGTCATCGGCCTACCTCTGAAAATTAAAAAAATAAACAATAATTCCATCAGCCGAGGCTGGGAAACCAAGACCGCAAGCAAGCAATCCCCTTGCCTTCCTTTCTTTTCTCTAACCCCCGACTTGCCTGGCTGTCAGCACAAGGTAAAAACACGTTTGCTTGAAAAATGCATCATTAATGTGTTGATTTTTTTAAGAGATCAAGAGGGGCCGCTGCTCGGAAATAAAGCGACATGAGCCTATTTTCTGTTTCTGGGATTATGGCTTCCATGGTATTGGCCTCATTCCTTTCCATTTAAGACTGTTCAGTTCATTTGATATATTTGAATAGTCTGTGCTGTTTTCCTGCCATCACCCCAGGAGGGGACCACCTGTGTGTCAAACGGAAGGGCCCAGGGAGGGTCTTAAGGTCAGGTGACTGGGCAAGAACAGAAAACCCCAAGTACGTGGAACTCTAGAAAAATTTGTTCCACTGAACTCTCTACTGGGAAAGAGACATAATGTGGAGGGCAGGGAGCTCAGGCAGGCCTGGAGAGCTGAGCTCAGAACCAACTGAGCAGATAGGGTTTTCTCCCAAACCATCACTCCAGCACTGTCACTTACAGTTAGAGATTCACAGAAGGTCTAAGAGAATCTAGAGTGGAACTATAACGTGCAAAAATAAATACTTGCAAAATAATACACATTCATTGTAAAGAAAGTGATTCTCAACTTGTCAACTTTATAGGTGTAACTCAGATAAAGTGCATACATCTTAAGTGTACACTTTAGTTTTTACGCAGGTCAAGCTACAGGACATTTCCAGAACTCCAGCAGACTTGTGGTAAGTAAATAAATGTACATAAAACAATAAGCCAAGCTTTGAGGTCTCTTTTGCTCTCAGTATCTCTCTCTCTATCCTCTCTCTCTCTCTCTCTCTCAGACACACACACACACAGAAGAAAGAAGGAAAGAGAGAGAGTGGGCCTTGGCCTTTGCCACCAGGAAGCCCGGGCTATGTGGGAAAGCCCCTACCAGCAAGCAGCTGTATGCAGAAACCAGGAGAGGCTTCCAGTGACCCATAACCTTGAAGTCTCGCCTACATGGGTCATTCATTTAGAATAACTGCCATGTTAACCCAGTGGTTGCAATTACTGAAATCCAATATCTTTGCTCAGACACTAAATCTAAGTGATCCTGGAACCTGCTAAGACAGTCACACAATCTTTTATGGTTTAGGTTACAATGACATGGGATTTCTCTACCCGTGAAATGCTAAGTCCACAATCTCTTACACACCATTTCTCAAGGGCCTGGCTCTTCCAGAAATGTCAGCCTTTGTTGGGAGAGCAGGATAAGATACAACAGAATAGTTATGAAAAAAATTACTGAGAAATGAGAAATCCCTCTGGGAACACACACACACACACACACACACACACACACACACACACACACACTAACAAGCTGCTTAATGTCCACATTTCCTCAAAAAGTTTCTTCCTAAACACAGGTCCAAAAGTTGTTCCATATGTTTAGTTTACATATTAGGGAACTATAGTAGATATTTGAATAGAATTGTACTTTATCAAACAGACTTTCATTTTTGTAAACCCATTCATTTGTAAAACCCATCAACTTCCATAATGGTACTGCTCTGTTTACATTTTCTATGAATTAAAACGATTGTTCTTAATAGAATAGAGGCACTACCAAATATTTTTAGAGGAAGAAATTTAGTGTGGTTTTAATCCAGAGCAAATGTGTTTTCAGACAAGAGGTTTATGGTAAGCTCTTATCCTTAAACTTGCGGAGTTTTTTTGTTTTTTCCTTTGGGATATCAAGAAAGTGTCCAGAACACCATGATGGTGTGCGTGTGTGCAGGAAGTGCATATATTTGATAGGCCTGTGTGCTCACTTTACCTGCGATAGTTTGCAAATAGTATTTAAAGGCACAAACAAAAAAATGCCTATCTAAAATAATTTCAGGTCCTCAACATTAGCTTCAAATAGATTCTACCTAAGCACATGGATTTTTCAAATATCAGATTTTGCTACCCAGCAAAGACAGGAATAAGTTGGGATTAAGTCTACCTTGTTAAACAGATGATCTTGACCTTTGTAACATCACACTGTTCTGTGCTTTTGGAGCAAAAACAAGTTATAGGGATGCACATTGAAAACCAAATCACCAAATCTATCTCACCTTCTCAAAAAGGAAGGAAGATACTCAGAAATAATATAGTGCATTTGATTAAAAATAAAAACATGGTTTTATAAAGTGAAAAGAAGATCACTAAGGCCCAGGAAACGGAAAGGGAATCTGGGATTACTTAGTGTTCATGAAATGTTCTAAAATACGGGAAGGCTCCCTGGCCGCCAAGTGGGGAGAAGATAATGCCACAAACACGAAACACTTTATTTCCGGTTCTGATGATGTCACTTCCTGTGAGGCTAGGATCGGAAGCTCCGCGCAGTGTCACCTGGCTCTGACCTCATGTCAGGCTGAGTGAGAGACCAGAGGGCACAGAGTCAGGCTGGGGTGGCACTGCAGCTTTTTACTCGGCCTTGTATTTGGGAAGTTTGCTTACTTTCTCTCAGCCTCATATTCTCTATCTGCCAGTGAGCAAAACAATTCCAGCCTCACAAGTGAGGATTAACTGTGATGAATGAGAAAACATCTCTCGTGTATCTGGCATGTACTAGGCCCTTAAAGCACACTACAACTGAAACTAAACCAGAGCAAACATCACCATTTCTGTTAAAACTGCTGCAAATACATACACAATCGATCATTATGATTATTAGGTGTCAATGTAGAAATCGTATTTGATAAAGAAGCCAAACTTGCAAATGTGTATTTGGTGACGGGAGGTCGGCATGCTGATGAAGAATAGAGATGCTGGATCTGGCTCTAGGCTCCAAGCACCATGTGGTATCTCCATGACCTTATTACTTAAATTTTTGTTTCAGTTTCTCCACCTGAAAAAAGGGGTTGACAATAAGAAACCTACCTCAAGATTAGAAAAGATCATATAGGTAACATGCCTGGCAAATTAGAGGCACTATAAAAGCGAGTCAGCAATCCAAGTGCCCTGACGGCTGTGAAATAGCGGCTCATGATTTCATCCTTTACTAACTCTTGGCTGTAGTATAGCAATAAAATCTTACTGCAGCTCAAAAGCCCAGGAAACTAACCAAAATTCATTGTTCACTTTTATTTGCTGTTTTTGGTTTTCAGTGTTTGCTAAGCTGGAACTCTTGTTTATTTTATTTAATTGCTGCAAACCATACCTATAAACGTACTAAGCTGTGTCACACCCACCCCCGCACCATCCCACACACACCCGCAGTCCTCTTGCAGGGTGGATGTAGCTGGAGCTGGCCTAATCCACAGCTATTACTGGGGAAACACCTCAAAGTACAACAGGAAAAGTGCTGGCATTAATTTGGACTTAAAATGAAAAGACTTGAATATTGGTTCTAATTCTATCACTTAACCTTGTGTAAAACATTTGTTCTCTGCATATTTGTAAAATAGGTGTTTGGAGTGGCTTTTCATTTCATGGGGTTGCTGTAAGGATCAAATCTGTGAAAAGACTGCAAAATACGAAACACTATACAAGCTTAAGTATCAGGTATTGGCATTATATTAAAGACAGCATCATCTCCAAACAATGAGTCTTATAAACAGATTGACAAAGATTCTGTAGTAAGTGTGTAACTGTCAGTAATAGCTTAATTCTAGCTGGAAAGCAAAAGCACCGAAAGCCATTGCATTCTGAACCACAAGGCCAGTGTGGACGTGTGGCACATCTTGACCTCACTCCTGGGGTCTCAGCAGTTCTTGGATCAAGGGATTTTGATTAACAGAGAAGATGAGTAGGGCTCACATTTTAATTTTGCTTCTTTCTATCTTTGAGAATATTTCCAATATTACAATGTCTATCCCCCAAATATCATAAAACCCAAATGAAAATAAATCCAACAAAATCTGCTTAACTTAGGCTCTTTCAAATAAGAGTCCATACAATGGGACAGTTGGTTCCCAATCCTGCTTTAATGTCTCTGCAGCACAAAGGGTCTTCACTGCCTCCTGTTTCAGCAGAAAAATGAGCTTATTAGAATAAATGTAGATGAGAATTTAAGCTCCAAAAAGGAGTGGAAAAGCAACAATTGATATAATAATACACAGTAAACCTATTTTTCAAGATATTTTTTATTCTTGTACTGTAATTTAATTTAGTAATATCCAAATTTCAAGGGTAACTTCATATGGATGTAACAAATGGAAATAATTATTTCTTCTTTAAAATGCCAGAGATTCCTTTAAAGAATGGTATGACAATAGAAAGTTCTAAAAATAAACTCAAACAATCTATAATGAACAAAATAATTCCAATCTAAATAGCATTAGGAAACAGGCATATAACCTTTTCTTTCTATCATTGGATAAAGTAGACATTAGAATATAATTGGTTATGATTACAAAATAAGCATTTTAAAGTAATAACATACTGTGTATACAATTTTCAAAAATATGTGTGTGTGTGTGTGTGTGTGTGTGTGTGTGTGTGTGTGTGTGTGTGTCTGCTCAAACCAAATTAACAAGCAGGCAGTGATCACACATCTCATCTTGTGAATGGCATTAGATATCTTGTTCAAAATCTCTGATTAATCTGATTAAGCTAGTGAGTGAATAATCCTTTAATCCTCCCAAGAATACAGTTTATGTCTGCTGAGTGTCAAATTTAAGACGGGTAAGCTGTAAATACTGAAACTTAAGTGAAAGGAAGGAGAAAAAGGTGGCCATCTAGAGTTAAACTGTGTTGCAGCTTTTCTGGATTCTGTCTTGCGTGGGTGACCTTCTTGGCTGAAACGAGAATGAGAAACATTAGGAAAAATGATAAATCATCTTCCAGTAGTGGCTCTGCAGCAGGAGGGTATCCGTCACTGAGGACCAATCTGCTAGCATGTGCTTCCCTTTTCCCAACCAGTTTAATTATAAATTAATGGCTACAGCCTTTTGCTCCTCATTTCATTCTGGAGCAGAAATATTTAAAACCAGGTATTTATTTTATAGTCAGAAAACTAGCATAGAAGCTAAAAATTGCTAAATATTTGTGCAGAGTTGAAAAAAAAAACAGAAAAACAGCCATCCATCCATTAAAATCTCAGTCTGAGGGCTTCTCTTTAGAAACTGTAATTGCATTTAGAATAACGGAGTTTGGCTGGGTCGAACAAATTGAGGTGCCTTAATGCTGCTTTATCATCTTGCACCAGATTTAAATAATACCAATGAGATAAGAGAGTGTGGGAAGGTGTTTAGAAGAGGATAGTGGGAATTCTTTTGCTGCCCAAGGAAAATAAAAAATAAGAAAACAATAGACTGATTGGCTTGCTTGTTCGGGGCATTTGACCACTTCCTTTTAACTGAAATACAGACCTATCTTCCCAATTGGAATGTGCTGTTAGCCTGCTTGCCTGAAATGTTTTGTGTCATTTGTCTATGAAAATAATCCCCTGTCTGCAAAACCTTGACTCATTTCTACTAGAAGATCAAGACCATTAGAAGAGATGTATTTGCCATTCAACTTTGTTGTTCACTAATTTACCATGAGTCAAGGGGATCTGGTTTAATTAAAGTATTGGACAATCCTTTAAAACAGGAAGTCTGTATTATCTCTTGATTACTCATGATGGGAGAAAATTAGCCAAAGGAAAATCCCTCCCAGCCCTGACTGTAGCTCCGGAATGAGTGGCACAGTCTGGGAAGGCAGGAGAGACTAGATCCACCCCTTCTGCTCTGTGCACTTTGGGCCATGGTGTACCCTCCACTTTTTGGCTTCCAGTGACAGCTGGAAGAACTGGAGAAACTGGTACTCAGTAACCAGATAGTGGAGGGAAGCCTGTGGGGAAACCCTCCCTTGACTTTCTCTCTTGGCCTGGATGGAAGTGCCACACTGCTAGGTTTGCCCCAAATATACAGGGGTAGACAAGGGGTCAGGAGCTTTGGGTCCCAACACAAGTAGCCACACCCCCATCTGACTGCACCCCCACCCCCACCCCAGGGTCTGCTGAGCAATGCTTTCAGTGGTGCTAAAGTCAGCATATTACTCCAATGTCACATGTTTGACACAATCTAGTATTTTCGGTCCTTTGTTTTTAATAAGGGAGGCAACTGTCTTTCATCTCTGGCCCCTGTGTTCAACTCTAATTCTTGCTGAATACTCAATGATAATAGCTTCTGTGGTTACATGCTACATTATTTGTCATCTCTGTGGGTATTAAGACTCTTATCATCTGTAACCTCATCCACCTTTGGCTATGAACTTTACTCTGGCGTTTTCAGCTGAGGAGGAGTCGACACCTGATTTTGAAGGGCAGGACCGATGCCCAGGCCCTGAGACCACGTTACAGTTTTTGGATGGAGAGTGACCCAAAGTTGGGAAGGGAGATTTTAGGGCTTTCTATGGGCTTTCTTCTAAGGCTTTAAAGAAGTGACTGAGAAACTGAGAATAGTTTCCATCCACCTCTATGAATGAGTTGTGGGGTTGAGGAGTGAGTGCATGGAGATGAATCTCATACTGATAACAAATTATAAAACGACCTAATGTCCTTGTTCAGGGAGTGAGGGCGCTCTTAAAATCCCCAAGAGCAGTGTTTGCAACTGTGTAAGCTCATTTCTGAAATCATTTTACCATGAACCTAATTATGAGTAAGTGTCTAAGAGAATATGTGTGTAAATCCTACCATTTGCGATGTTGTTTTATCTTTTTGTACATATCCTCTGATTTATTGCCTTTCAACCCTGCTCTCACCTTCTCATAATCACTATTACTCATATTACAGAATCACAGACCCACTCTTCTGCCGTTATGCGGCAGGTAAGTCAATAGCCCTCTCCTTTGTCGTCCATTTGCCCACTCATACAGTCAACAAATGTCGGCTGAATGTTTGTTAATTGCAAGGACACAAAGATGCTGTTGTTTAAAACAACCTAAGGGGAGTGGTCCAAGATAGCAGCTAGAAAGATCTGGAATTCACCCGCTCCCATAGACACACCAAATTCACAGCAACATATGGATCATTTCCCTTTGAAAAATATCTGAAAACGAGATGAACTTCTTCTCCAGAACAACGGATGAAAGGACCCCATCAAGACACAGCCTCACCCAAATCCCTACCTCCTGCCCAGTGACACACAATCGGGAGGGATCTCACCAGGCTCCCAGGGGAGCAAGAGGTCGGTGTCCCACACCAGGCTCCCCAACCCTTGGGATCTGAACCAGAGAAACAAGCCCCCCAAAACGACCTAAAACACCAATGGGGCTGACATGCGAGGGGCCCAAAGTGCCATCGGAAACTCAGGTTCTTCTTTTAGAAAGCTGTGTGCGGTCTCACTCAGCCTGGGATCCAGCACCAAAGCTTCAGTGTGAAAAGCGCCTGGACTCTATGTACAGGAGTTTCATTTTCTGGTCTGGGGGGCTCTGCTGGGGCCATAGGTGACACGTGAGGCAGTCTCTGCAGACACCATGTGCGTCCTCTCCACTTACCCGGCTAGCACAGCTGGTTGTGCTCGGGCTTGCTCCCTGGGACGCGTGAGGCCGAATGGTGTGGCACTGTGCTGGGCCTCGCTAAGGCCAGAGAGCACGGGTGGTTGCAGTGATCCCCCACTTCCTGGCTGGTGTGGGCAAGCATGAACAGTCATGGCATTCTCCTGCTCCCTTGCTAAAGTCAGTGAGCACAAACATTGTGACAGTCCCCTGCATCCTGTCTGGGGCTGGTGAATGTAAGCAGTTACTACATTCTGCCACCCACATCCTGGTGCCAGCATGTATGCAGACAGGGCACTCTCCCACAGCACCATGGAAGCCCATGGGTGCACACAGTCAAGACATTTCCCACTGCTTTTCTGAAGCCAGCAGGTGTGCCCCACCTGCTACACTCTCTAGCTGCCCTGTTAAAGCCAGCATGTGCATGCAAATCACACAGGGCTGCGCCTTGTTTGCCTGGCCCTGGTGACCAGGGGGCTGGCATCCCTAATCTCCCAGGGATTGTAACAGTTGGAAAAACAGTTTTGGCCAGTCAACACCCACAGTGCACTGCAGATAGCAGACTGAAACACATCCTAGTCTTCCTGTGAAAGAGGTGGAGTTACTAATCCTGGAGTTTCAGCCTGAGGGACAGGCTCCAGATTTCCCACACATCTAGAGGCTATGGAGGCACTCTTGTGAGACATCATCCTTGCACACCCCCCATGGCCTCACTACAAATCCACAAGACTAACCGGGAAGGAGCTTACACAGGAGCCCTGATTTTTGCCACTGTTACCCAGGGGTCACCCCCAGATCTCCCAGTCTGGAGGCCAGCAGGGTTCACAACTGTAGACCCACAAGTCTGTATGTTTTGCATACTTTAAAAGGTGCTGCCCAATGGCCTGGCTTCCAATGAGCCTGAAACTAGGTGCTAAAGGAGATTGTTCCCCTTGGAACACTGATAGGTTTTGGCATACCCTCAACAACAGGACATAGAAGGATATCATATCAAAAATAATATATACCAAGAATGAAAAAGGCTGTTTAGACAATTATAAAGGTTCACAAGATAACCAAGAACTAGGGCAAGGATGAATGAGAAGTTTCATCACCTATACAATGCCACTCCTTCAAGACTGAAAGATGTAGCTGTTTCACCTAATACAGAGAGTCAAGCAAAATGAAGAAACAGAAAATATGTTCCAAATGAGAGAACAAGACCAAACCTCAGAGAAAGGCCTTAATGATACCAAGAGAATTACCTGATAAAGCACCCAAACTAATGGTCCTGAAGATGCTCACCAAACGAGAGAATAATGGATAAACATAGTGAGAACTTTGACAAACAGGTAGAAAAGTACCACATGGAAGTCACAGAGCTGAAGAATACAATAACAGAACTGAAAAATACACTAGAGGGGTTCAACAGCAGATTCAATGAAACAGAAGAATGGATCAACAAGGTGGAAGACAAAGCATTTGAACTCAGAGCAGCAAAACAGAAAAAAAGAATTTAAAAAATAAAGATAATTTAAAGGACTTTTGAGACAACATCAAGTGGAGTAAAATTCGCTTTGTAGGAGTCCCAGAAGAAGAAGAGAGAGAGAAAGGGGCAGAAAATTTATTTGAAAAAATAATGGCTGAAAGCTTCCATAACCTGAGGAAGGAAACAGACATCCAGATCCAAGAAGCTCAGAGAGTTCCAAATAAAATGAACCCATAGAGATGCAAACCATGAAACATTATAATTAAAATGTCAAAAGTTAAAGAGAATCTAAAGGCAGCAAGAGAAAAGCAACTTATTATGTATAGGGAAACCTCATAAGGCTATCAGATTTTTCAGCAAAAGTTATTTGCCAAAGATATCTGCAAATTATATATCCGATAAGGGGTTAATATCCAACAGATATAAAGAACTCAAAAAAATCAATAACAACAAAAAAAACAAGCTGTTTTTAAAATGGGCAGAGGATCAGAATAGGCATTTTTCCAAAGGACACATACAGATGGTCAACAGGGACATGAAAAGCTGTTCAACATTACTAATCATCAGGGAAATGCAATCAATACCATAATGAGCTATCACCTTACATCTTTTAGAATGGCTATTATAAAAAGATAAATAACAAGTGCTGATGAGGATGTGGAGAAAAGGGAACCCTTGTGCACTGCTGGTAGAAATGGAAATTAGTGCCACCACCCTGGAAAACAGTATGGAGATTCCTCAAAAAATTAAAAATAGAACTATATGATCCCATAGTTCTACTTCTGAGTATCTATCTGAAGAAAGCAAAAACATGAATTTGGAAATACATAGGTACCTCTACGTTCACTGCAGCGTTATTTACACTAGCATTGCTAAATGAATGGATAAAGAAGATGTGGTGTATATTGATATAGATAATGGAATACTACTCAGCCATAAAAAATGAAACCTTGACATTTGCAACACCATGAATGGACTTTGAGGTTATTATGCTAAGCAAAATAAATCAGACAGAAAAAAAATACTGCATGATTTCACTTATATGTGGAATCAAAAAAATAAAACAAATGAAATAAAATAAAACCCAGACTCACAGATACAGAGAACATATTGGTGGTTGCCATAGGGAAGAGGGGGTGGGGAAAGGGACAAAATGGGTGAAAATAATCAAGAACTATAAATACCAGATATAAAATAAGTCATGGGTATGTAATATACCACATGAGGAATACAGTCAATAATATTATAGTAACTTTGTATGGTGATGGATGGTAACTAAACTTTCTGAGGTGATCACTTCACAATGTATACAAGAGTCAAATTAGTATGTAAAACACTTTAAATTAATATAATGTTATATGTCAATTACAGTTTAATAATGAATAAATAAATATAATAATGCAGCGACCCCCTTGTTAAATTCCATTTACAGTCCATAAAAAAGACAATGGGATCATGGATGTATATGCCAAAGAGCAATACGAAGTCACTTCATCTCCATCCAGCTCAATCCTTGAGATTTAAAACACCACTATAAAAGTGTACTTGGTGAGTACAATATATGAGTCACAGCCATCCCATTCTCTTTTATTCTGGTGGTGCCCATTCACCTGGTTTCAGATTCACCTCTTCCTTTTGAATTTTTATTGACTCTAAGAAAAGCCGTGTATGCTGATATAATCTAGGGAGTCCTTAGTGAGAGAAAAGGAGGTTTTAAGGTATTAGAAGGAGCAAAAATATATGATTGACCTTTAGGAAACCTTAATATCTTGAGATCTATTTCTAATGAATTTCAGAGCCACATTGGGAATCCAGACTGGGTGTTAGAGCCCATTTTGCATCGCATCATCCAGAACTTGGGGTCCCAATCAGCCCGCTTTCTCTAGTCCCTCAACTCTCGGCACCAGGAGTGTAGATCAGCAGGTTCAGCCCCATCCAGGCTCTGAGCTGCTCTGGTCAGGAGTGAATCTCTATTTCTAAGCTCAGCCCTACCAGCCAGCAATATCTAGTTTGGTCAAATATTTGTGTTCATGACAGGGATCTGAGGTGGGCTCTGAGACCTCAGCTGGCCATTGAGTCCCAGATCTTCTTTAAAGCCATCTATATTTTCTCAGATTGAATAACCAGGCCTTATTTAATTCCAATGTTCAGGTGCTCTGAGCCCTAGTCCGCTTGACCTAGTCCTCCTAAACCCTGCCTAGCTCTTGCCAGTCTTCTCTTCGATAATTCTGGATCCCATTTTCCATACCTTTTAACCAACAGATTAGGTCTTCCTTCAGAATGGAAAGATTTCCCAAGAGACTGCCATCCACACAACTTCGGTAATAGCCATCCATAGGGGATTCTGACCATTCCTCAGCCACCAGATGAGACCCTCTTGAATATTTACACTGACTTAGATATTGTTCCGGTTCACAGTAGCTGACTGCACATGCTATTTAGGTATTGGCCACTCTTCCAGCACCTGAGAGACAGCTTAATATTTAGGTCAGTACCCCTAGGTAAAAAGACGGATGGATAGATAGATGATAGGTAGCTCGCTAGATAAACATATATATGGGCCAGCCACTAAGTCAACAGAGAAGCCTGTGCAAGCAAATGATACAGTTCATGAACTAAGAAGTATAATTAACAAGTTTCTGCACTTGAAATCCAGAAAACGGCCCAAGAAAGCTGATCAGTTTCTAGGGCAACAATATACTGAATGTGGCACACTCCAGGTTGAGTTTAGACACTAAGCACTGAATGGTGGTTTTACTCAACCTGCACTCTGCCTGAGACTTGGATCTCGTGCCTTGAGACATCTCCCCAGGCAGCAGCCAACAGTGAGCCCCTGGAATGAGCCCAGTCCGCTGGCTCGGCATCTTTGACAGAGGAGCATAAGCAGCTGCTAGACAGCAAGCTGAAGTGTGACAGCCACTAGCAAAGGGGGATGAACACCTAGTAAAGACATCTTAAAATACTATCCAGCAGTGTGATAGAACAGCAGAGCCACAGAACACTGCACACGGCAGTGTCTGACAGCTAGTCAGTGCGGCAACTGGACAAGTAGCTGCTCTGGAAAAGCTCAGCCTTTGCGGCCTGAGCAAAGCCAAGGGCAGCCTTCACGTCTATCAGCCGACAGCCAGCTTCCCCGCTCTCACTCCCGTTTCTAGACATTCATCCACATGTACTTAAAACTTTAAGCCCAAGTTCACAGTGGAAATGACAATATTTTATTGCATTTGAACCAATTCATCCTTTACAAGAGTCCCTCTTAGAGAACTCATTTGTGGATGGGGGATTAACGGTCCAGGGCTAAACTGGCCAATATGGCAGCCACTAGCCACAGGTGCCCATCGAGCACGTGAAGTATGGCTAATTCAAACTGAGATGTGAAGACCTAGAACAATAAAAAAAGATGTCAAATATCTCATTAATAATTTTTATACTCATTTCTAATCATTAATGTGGAGATATTTTGGAAATATTGGGTCAAATAAAAAATATTTTTATTACATCATTTTCACCTGTTTCTGTTTACTTTTTTGAGATAGCTAGCAAAAAATTTTAAATTACATGTGTGTTCACTTTCTATTTCTATTAGACAGTGATGGTCTGGGGTCTTGTAATGGTGACTTGCAGTTTCTCTTTCAATGAGTAATATGAAATTGAAGCTTATTTCCCTATAAAGGTGAAAGATTCTCTGTTCTAGATGTTACTGTTCCATAGAAGGCTCAAAACCATGTGTGGTCCCCTAGCATTTCTTGTAGGTGGTTATTCTCACTAGAAGCTTCTGTCATTTTCTGTGTTTTTAATTCCACCTTTTAGTCTGAATAGAGCACGATCAAACCACAACAGAACAAGAGGTTCAGATAGGTTGCGGATAGGCTAAAAACTCCTCAGTGATGGTCTAAATTATATTAAGAGTTGCTCAGGTTTTTTGAGCCAAGACATCTTGTAGCATCCAGAAGGTCTCTTCTGGGCTTCTACTTATAATCCTGGCATGAAATCTCACTGACAATCTAGGATAGAAAAAAAAATGAAATTAATTTATACCCAAATATGTCACTTTCCACCATAAAGGGAAGCCAGGAAATGAAATACTTATTCGCCTCTTATTCTCAGGAGTCAATATGATAAGAATTCGAGATTAAAAAACAAGAGTGACAACAAAATCTTTACTTAGTAAATATATAGCTTGTATAATTCAAATAAAGGTCCCTATTAACTTGCGGATACTGCACATTTTCCAGTTTGATTATTACCACATAAATATATCACTGCTTTTTTATTTATTTATTTTTCCCTTTCATTTGAGCCTGATCCCTAGAGTCAACCCCGAATTGTCAGGGGACTTGTTGTAAGTAATGGTCATTTGTGTTTCATAATTATCTTGAATCAACACAATTAGTTCCACATTCTGCTGTTTTCTTCCTAAGGCATCTGTAAACATTTTTACACAATTCCAGTGAATAGCTTTTGGCAATAATTAAATTTTTTTAATTAAAAAAAGTGAAATGATCCAGGATGGCTATTTTAAATGTGCTTTACAGACCCCTCCAAGAGTCTAAGAAAATATTCTTCAATATGCCAGCCAAGAGATTTTCCCTTCCAATTATCAACATCAACCACAGTTTCACAATTTACCATGTCTTTGGTCACAGTTTTAACATGGTGAAATCAACATATAGCCTGAAGGGCATTTAATTTAAAAAAAAGAGTGTACTATAAGTACGATGTTTGATTGATTTTGTTTTATTCATTTGGATTATTTTTATTCACTTCACAAAAATGAATATTGAACACCAGCTAGGTACAGGGCGTCAGATGTGACTGATGTTCTCAAATCTTTTGTGTGTATCAGAATCACCTGTATTCTACCTTACTGACCTTGATTCAATGAGGTGAAGGCAGATCCCAGAAGTGTGCCCTTGTAATGTCCACCCAAGATGATTCTGAAAGGGGACCCAAATCCCCATTTTTTTGAGAAATACTGGGACGAGAGCTTCAGATTCTATTTTGAAATCTTGAGAGATGTGTAGAATATAAACTTTCACCCCTGAAAATAAAAGGTGGTGATATGTCTCACATAATTCAAACAAAACTAAAATGATCTGAATGCAGTGGTACTTACCCACCTGCAGCTGGGAAAGTGTTTAAGAAGAGGGTAGAAAGTTGGGTATCATTTCTAGAAAGCCCACTTTGACTTTCTAAGAAGGCTTTCTTCAAGAATTTCTCCTAAAATAGTATTCTCTAAGAGATTCTTCAGAAACAGGGAAATCCTCTGCTGGGTGGTAAACTCTGCAGACCGGAACCGCCAAGCAGGGAACATGCTCTTTCCTGCGGCCACTTACCCGAAAGCCTTTGGGGCCAGCGGGGTGTGTGGCTGCCCAAACACACAGTCATTGTGTTCTGCTCTGCCCCAAGGCTCAGTGCTTTTATAGACACCACATTCAGATAGGGGTTTTCCTTTGTCTTGTTTTGTTGTGTTGTCTTCCCCTCGCCAAGGTTTGGCAAATTTCAAAAGGTGTAAAGCCTGGAGACCTAGATGGTCTACCTGCCTGCCTGCTATAGACACAGGGAGGAAAGAACCAGGCCTCCTCTGAGAGAGGTAAATCAGAGCGTATGGATGAAACAGTAAGAAACCAAACGGGTATGCCCAAACCAGCAATGGGATGTCATTAAGTACTGGATACCAGTGAAGTATAGCAACAGAACTTGAAAGACTAGAATTGGTGAGCCCCACCCTTGCCACAGTGAAGAACAACGCCGGTCCCACATCAGGAATAGAAATCAGTGGCCTCAGCTTATTAGGATGCAGTTCCCACTGTGGCTTTTGCATCCTGTTTTAAATGACAGTATTCTTTTCTTTAATTTTCCCCCAAATTATTACCCAGTGATGAAAGTAACTCTCCTATCCACATCTGGCAATTCTGAGAGGACTTAGCCACTTTAAAGTCAAGTTGGTGGTACTGTATGGAAAAGACACGAGGTAGTTAAAAATTTGAAGAATATGTCAATTGGTAAAATTAGATAAAAAGTTACGCTGTGTTCTGCCCTACATTTGGACTATCGCAAGTGAAGCAAACTTTTCTAGGCAAACCGCTGAGGACTGCCAATTTAACAAGCTGTTCCATGCTGCAAGGGACATATTTATGGACATACTTTCAACAAGACGTACCTAGTGCTACCAAGCTGTGCTGTACTAAAGAGCAGAAAGAATCAGAACGAAAGATTTAAAAAAATAAAGGATTTCACACGTGGGTCCTATTAAAATCCGATCAAGTATTCTAAAATTTACAGGCAAAAATATTTAAAATAATGACAGGGTTGTTGCATGATCTGAGAAGAAAACACCCAGGAAATTTAAAAGATAAGATTGACACAGCATGTTTTGCTCAGGCTGTTTGTACAACAAGGCTCTTGAAGAGAGAGGGGAAAAGCCAGACTACATTGTGAATTTTCTCTTTTTTAACCAATTGGGTCAACATGACTCTAGCACTGTTTAAAAGCTAGGCTTCTCTCATGAGTGCTTTTCGATGTAAAGATTACCATTCACAAAATCTTTCAAGAAAGATCAGTGTCGTGTCTCATAATCTTTTGGCAGTCCAAAAGTCACCGGAAGTCACGTTAGCAGGGGTGCTCAGTTATTCTGAGAAGCCACTGTCCTTTTCCTGGTAGCATACTTCCTGTCCTTGCTAGTGTGTTTGCAATACTGATGAATCAGAGTAGTCTCTAAAACTTGCTACCTATTTCTGTTTCTGGGAGTGGAGATATCAAGTCAACATAGAGCTCATTTTCTTTGTTCTGGGGAAAAAAATCATTGCTCTGGGAAAGAATATAAAAGAATTGTTGCTGATGGTGGTTTAGCGAGACCCGGAGTGTAGGTGCTTCCATGACATTAATTTACATCCATTCATTTATTTGACTATAGAATAGAATCAATAATATTTTGCTATGATAATCAGTGCCACTATAACATTTCTGATGGTTATAGGTGTCATACACATGTTTTCTATAAAAGGCCAGGTGGCAAACAGTCTAGGCTTTATGGGCTAAAAGGTGTCACCACAGGTCTTCAGCTCTGCTGTGTGAAACCAGCCATAGGAGATACATAACCACTAAGCATGGTTGTGCTCCAATAAAACTTTATTCACAAAAACAGGTGGCAGGCTAGATGTGGCCCCTGAGCTATAGTTTGATGACCCCTGGGCTAGGGTGTATCCAACAGGCTGCTGACAGGAGAGAGAGAAGGACCCTGTAGGAAAAATGTCAGTAGGAGAGTCCAAAACTGGTGTGCAAATTCTAGGTCTGGGTTTGTAGAGAGGAGGACCAGCTCTAGGGCCCAAAGTGTCCAGGGCTCAATTCCCTTCTGATGGTCACTCGGGAACTATTGCATGCCCAGGGAAGGGCAGCAGGTGTGAGAACCGAGAGCTGCTCCCATAGGGCTCTTATCCTGGAGGCTCAGGTCTTCTTGGGCATGCTGTGCCCCTCTCTTCGCTGATCCACACGCTGAGAAACCACCAGTGACCCCATGACAGTCTTGACAGAGCAGCCTGTCCATAGGCTGGGCATCAGCTCCTGCACTTCTGGTGTTTGCTGTTCATGGTAACAATAGCGGCAGAGAAAAGGGGCTCCTCTCAGTTTGGCCAGATGATCTAGTTCCTTCCTCCATTCAGTGATCATCTATGAAGACTCAGCCCTTTGGTTTGAGCAAGTTCCTAAGGGTCTTGGTCTTTCCCAGAAACATCACCAGGAAAGAGAAAATTAGATGAACTACAGTTATTCTAATATGAATAACAAAATAAGTGTGACCTCATTCCGTACCCTAACCTGGTGACTAACCTGGTGACAGCCACACTGACTAATTATCAACTCATGTCACAAACAGGGAAAGTGTCTCCTCTTTGTTCTTTAGGCAAAAGTATTAAATGCATGAGACCCATGGGTTCAAATCCTGTTCTAAGACAAGGACTGTGATGCAACCATTAACAATCTACTCAGGCGAGATAAGAATAACTCAGTGGATAAACAATCAAGGTGGATTAAAAAAAGGTTGGTTTCCAAGTTGCTCTGGTTAGAGAAACAAACTGTCATTCTAGCCATTGAAGCAAATCAGAAATTTATTTGATATTAAAAATAGTTTGTGTCTTTTGGTAGTTCATGTTTATGTATACTTTAGGGCCCCCATATTGCATTTTCACTCATTGCTTTATTTTATCCTCAGAACAATGTGTGAGGCAGGGGGAAAAATTACCCCAGTGTTTTTCCAGGTATAGTAACTAAGACCCCCCATATTTCAAGCTTTGCTTAAGGTTGCAGAAGAGCAAGTCCTCACCTCTACACTGGTCTCCATCCCAGATCTGTTTATGCCGAGTCCCACGTACTCCTCCACCCTCACTGTCCCAGCGCCTCTCAGCCATGTCACTCCTCGTCAAAGGGAGCTGAAATGCATGCAGTGGAGCGACTCACACTCACTACCTCATCTCCTGTTGAGGTGGGCTGCCTGGTGGTGTTAACCTATTCACCTCAGCCGGCTCTTGTTCAGTTTAGAACAAGGTAGAAGGAAACATAGAAGGGAAACTGGAGGCCACAGAGCACACCACCAGGGATGTACGATTTCTGGAGAATAACGGCAGTGCCTCCTTCGAGGAAATGCAGTACAGAAACGACCTAAAATGTAGAAAGTGCCTGAAACAATGCCTAGAATACTGTAAGTGCTAAGAGATATAAGAGACAGCAACTAGTCTTCTGGAAAGAAGTGTCAAGCAGTGATCAAAGACAAGGAATCTGGCCTTTCTACTAAAACTTTGACCAAGAACAAGTTATTTCACCTCTTGGGCTCTTACATTCTACGTTAATATCTATCCAAGCTAGTGTGGAGAAGAGGTGACAGTGTTCTGTAAAGTACTGGTCAAAGTGCAACTATCTTGGTGATTACCTTCTTTGCAAGCGACCTGTATCATACAGTATGGTTTAAGAACTACGAAGCAGAAAATGTCAGGAAGCGATTCTATAAAATGTAAATGTGACCTGGTTATAACTTCTGAAAATTCTTCCCATCACACTCAGGAAAAAAAAGAAAGAAAGAAATGACATGATCCACGGCATCTCTAGCTGCCAAAACCTTATGCAGCAGCTTTCCAATAACCGCTACCATTTACTGAGTCCTTACTCTGGGCTAGGCCCAGTGAGTTACATGCATTCTCTCATTTAATCCCCGTGGAAAGGTTGTCGTACAACAAACCCAGTGTTACAGATGAGGCATCTAAAATTTGGAGAGGTTAAATAATTTGTCCCATATTGGAAGCTAGCAAATAGTGTGGCTGATTCAGCCCAGGTCCCTCTGACACCAGCACTTCCTCTTCAACCAACCATTCTACATGTTTCTCCACCAAAAAGAATCTCTTCCTACGCTGAAACAATATAGTTCTTCACTCATATTCTTTTTATAGGAATTCAACTTGACCTTGAATTATGATTTTTTGTCTATATCACAGGTTATCTGCCAGTTTACAGGTTTCACAAAAACAAAAGATAAGCTTCCCGCGTCTGCAGATCTGCCCTGTTGCAAGTGCCTGGGAGCAGGGGAGCCAGAGGATGGGAGAGGGAAGAGCGGAGTCACCGCGTGCTCCCCCTGCCTGACCTGAGGCGGAGGCTGGGGAACCCCACCTCACAGGATTGTGTCGCATCGTCCATGACAAAACTAAAAGCATTAATAAGGAGTTTAATGTCCTTTATCCAGGGGAAAACAATCGGGGGACTGGGCAAATCCAGTTCCCCACAAGCACTGGGCACTCCGAGGGATTGAGGGCAAGAGCGAGTGTTACAGAGCTTTAGAGACGGAACCGTGGCCATAGGGCAGGAGTGGCTAGGAGGCCGGTGGCCTCCTTATGCAGCCGCGGGTCCTGTGTCTAGGGTGAAGCCGACTAGCCAAAGCTAAGCTGGAGAGCTGTGACTGGGTGGGCTAGGTTTCCTCGCAGTGAGGCGTTCCCTGGCACGGTGAGCTGACTCAGGCCTAAATCCGTGATGTGGGCTGGGCCACCCGAGTGTCCTCTGTTTTGTGAGTCTGGATATATGAATTATCTTTCTCTGGGTCAGTTAAACGAACAAAGTCAAAATCACTCTGCAAACAGCGAAGTAACCCCTACCAAGGTCCTAATTCAAGTTTGAGTTGTTCTGAAATCAGAGTGGTCCCGGAGATAGACTGTCTCTTAACCAAGAAGATGTGGAGTCAGTGGGGATATGAATACAGCAAGGAGAAAAGCCTGAACTGCCTGCTGGATTTCCCTGAATTTAAAGGAAAGATTAACAAATAAGTAATAGTGAATAAAAAGAAAAATGTGCAAAGGGAAGAGGAAGTACAGAGAAGGGGTCACATGCTATCAGTATCTGAAACCCTCCTGGGGCCGAGGATTGGGGGTCTACCCTTAACTTCTCTGGGCCCCACCCACACTTCTGCCTGCCGGCCTTCCTCCCAGTTTACAGGGGCACAAGTCTGGAAGGGCTCTGGACCCAGAAAGTGCAACGCAGGTGTGAGGTGTTTGTAGCCTTGCTCTTGTCCCAGATGTGCACAAAGGCGTCCCCCTCAGTGTGCGGGCCCCTGCTTGGGTCAGCCCTTAGCACCGGCCGTCCAGAAAACCAGGGCATTTGCCAGAGCAGGCACTCACCGTCAGAGATTCATCAAGCTCTCCAGTGGCATTCTGCAGCTCTGGAAACAACTCCAGGTGAGTTCTGTGAGAGACTGACTATATTCATCAATCCTTAATAAAGTTTTCACCAAGTTTACCAAGGGAGCCTTAAATGGGAAGAACAGCTTGTTTCCTTGACAGCAAAAAAACCTACTGTTTTTTTTAAATCCTTTGTTGTCTGTCAAGAATTCATTGGAATAATAGATGCCTAAAAACACAAGGAAAAGGGAATTTTTTCCAACTTCAGGGCTTGTTTCCAATGAGACTGAGGAGGCAGTAGGACAGTTTCTGAAGTGTGGAAGTGGACAACAGACACCGTCTGATGGAAGACAAGTCACAACTCAAAAACTGCCTTTCACCAAGCCAAGTCTTTGCAGCCTTAGGACCAGCAGTCTGCTTGGGAAGCATGAAAGCAACATTTATAATAAAAACAAACAAGCAAACACTGCAGAAAGGAACAACTCCACCTGCATAGCCAACTCAGGCCCAGGCAGAGCTGCTCAAGACCTGGCCTGGTCTCCACTGGTCTCCACTGGTCTCTGGATCTCCGGGCAGTGAGACCAGCCCAGGGGCTTCCTCCTAGCCAGGGATTCTTAGGCTGCATGAGGGGCCTGGGCTGCAATGCCCCTGCGCTTGAACCCGGTGTCACCCAGCCCATCGACTATAAATGAGACATTGTTAAAAAAAAAGGCCTACCGAGGGAGGCTGGGATTGACTTTCCCACTCTATAGCAAAATAAAGAGGATGGAGGTGGGGAGGACTGGGGCTCTGGGGGACCAGGCGAAAATGCCATTTTCAAGTTCAAAAGACTTATTTTACATGAGAAAATACAAGGCAACTTGAGAATTGGTGGTAGGCAACCCCCCTCCCCCATCTTTAATATGTGCCCAGCAAAAATTCAGGATTAAAACCATCGGCCTCTGGGACACCTTTAAAAAAAACCCTTTCTTCTCTGTCCTTATGTACAAGGGTAAAGATCAGCTTTCTGCATCCAAGTCGTGAGCGCTGAAGGGAGGGCTAGCAGTGGGGTGCCTCTGTCCTCTGCCTGTTCCCGGTTCCATGGCCTGAGGCGATGGTTTGCATTTTTAGGACAACAGCCGGCTACCAGCAAGCAGGAGACCTCTCATCAAGCTTCATCACTGCACACAAAATGACACGAGCGAGCCTGTGGTCACAGCTGAGCTTATGGAGGGGGGCAAAGACCTTGCCTTTCCCTGCAAACCCAACCCCCTCGTTTCTACCCACTCCCAGCCGACTGCCCCAACCCTGAGCCTGTGTGTGTGTGTGTGTGTGTGTGTGTGCAGTGCCCTAGCTTGGGACGCATTGCTCCCGCTGGAAATCATGCTTTTCTACTTTGCTTTCTGTTTGATTTACAGTTTTCTGCACAGACTTAAAGAAGACCTGTATTTGCCAACTGCACTTTGTATTTCAGAACCACCCTTTCTCTTCCTTCCCCTCTGACATGCTTCCTGAGGCTGGGTCTCCATTGCACCATCGCCTGATCTGGGCAGGATGGTTTACCCTGCTTTGGAAACATAGATAGCTGGGAATGTGGACCTCTCTCCTTAGAAGGTCATTCAACCCTTTTAGTTACCTCCCTAATTGCGATAGTCTTATGTGTCCAGCCTAAATCATAACTGCCCTGCTAAAAAGAAATCTCACAGCCAACAGTGGCAGATCTCACCATTAAATCTTATCTGTTAAGGAGTGATGCCACTCAGTGCACCTTTGCAAACGAAGATGAATCCATTTGTATCAGCTGGAAGAGGGGTCATGATAGTTTGTTCAACGCTGATATACCACGCATTCCAACTCATGCGTCAGAATAAGGATATCTTAGTAGTACTGATTACTGATTATAACATTACTGATTATTTTGAAGGAATTATTTCAGTGCAAACCATTTCATTGTCATCAGCTGAGTAGACTAAAATTGACCCTGCAGCTCCAGTAAACTTTTCTGAATCCTCTGCAGCTGAAATTATGTGGAACACTTTTAGAAGAATCCAACATCTGAATCTTTAAAGAGAGTCACCTGGGAGATGTGACATGGGAGATGAGGCATGGAAAGGGAGATCAGCAAGTACATAGCAGCTTCTTACCTTGCGTTAGTAGGGAACAAGCTCAGTTGCTGTGGCAGTGAGAGCCCAGGTGCCAAGGTTTACATGTGACACAGCTTATTTTTACTTTGTAAGTCCTGCTCTGTCAGTTTGCAGGCCAAACTGACAGAGCAGATCTGCTCCACAGAATCATTCAGGGATCCAAATTCCTTTTATTGCATTGATTTAGAAGCCCCTAGGGCAGTGGTTCTCAAACTTTAACACAGAAGCTATGAAACTTTTTTCCATAAAGGACAACAGTGAATAAATATGTTAGTCTTTGAAGCCCATGGTTTCAGTTATACATTCTTGTTTTGGTTGTTCCATCTCTAAAAATATGAAAACCATTCTTAGCTCACTGGCGGTACCAAATTAGGCCACCTAGTGGTTTGGGCCCATGGGCCATGCTTGGTCACCTAGAGGGCTTTCTGAGCTCACCAGAGTTTCTGATTCAGTAGATCAGGGTGGGACACAAGATTTGCTTTTCTAACAAGTGCTCCTGTGAAGTTGATGCTGACGGTTTATAAATCACAGGTTAAAAAACACAAGTGCCATCTTGCCTTTGCCATCATGATCAAAACTGAATCTCCTGCACAGACATGTTCCAGCACAAAGGAAGAGGGAAAAAAGTCAAGAGAAAGCACTTTTCAGTATATGACCAACAAATTTTTATGCCTCACTGTCACTCAAATCCCCTTGGCCTACTCTTAGTCACATGGCCATGACTGGTTACAAAGGAAGTTGGGAAATGTAGACTGTGAGTGGATTTCATGAGTCCTACTGCAACTCGGGAGGTTTTAGGAAGAGGGAGGGAAGGGTTCACTTTGTGGAATGGGTTCTGCCACACCGGGAAAGAAGGGGACCAGTGGAAGCTCTTCCGGACTGTCAGACTAACCTCCCAGTGTCTGGTCCGGCCTTCATTGCAGTAGCTCTCTGCCACATTCACAGACAAGTGTGAACTCATGGCATACGAGTGGGACCTTTAGAAGTATGCAAAGCAGACAGTTACCACAAGGAATTATTTAAGCTTCCATGTCCTAAATAAATATATGTTCCAAATGCCCCTCATAATGCTAAAAATTTCTGTAAGTCCTAATTCATTCCTTCAGATCCTTCAGGCTTTTTCGTCTTAATGAGTTTCTAGAAATTTGCCAACTAGTTATGGAATAATTATAAAAAACCTGTTTCATATTATATATCAAATCAATATCAAAGAGGCTAAATGTAAATGAAAAATAAGCATAAAACTTCTTTATAAATGTTTTTTACTAATATTTTAGAATATTTATGTAATATAAGGAAAACAGTCTCCATGGTGGCAGGGTAGCAATAAGGTAAGAATTGACTATGTAAAACAAGCCATATTCCTAAATAACTCCCAACCCCGAAACAAACATCAAAATACTTGCAACAAGTATAGCGATGAAAAGCCATAACACTCTACCCAAAGGGCGTGAAGACAGTTCTCAAAAGAGAAATACACAAATGACCAAAGAACATGGGAATATATATTATTTTCATTTATAAACAAATATATTCAAATTAAAATGTATCATTTTCCTTATATCAAAGTGGCAATTTTTATTCTTAAATGATGATGCACAAATTGGTCCAAGTTGTAAGGAAATGTGCACACCAATTCTATGCTAACAGAGCTTTATTTGCAGCTTGGTGTCATCAAAAGTTTTGAACTTTGTTATAGTGGACAGATTCTTAGGATGGCCTCCATGACTCTGCTTCCTGGTGGTCATTGTGCCCTGCCCTGCCCTGCAGTATCACGGGACCTGTGACTTACGTTTAGCCAAGAGAATGAATACAGCAAAAGAAACAGGAAATATGTAGTTACAGGATTACGTTACATAAAAGTGTGACACTTGTCTTGCTAGAATACGTTTTTCTCTCTTCCTTGCTGGCTTGAAGAAGCAAGCTGGCACGTGGGGACGCCTATGCTGGTAGGCCATGTGGCAGTGAACTCTCAGGCTATCTCTAGGAGCTGAAAACTCCCACTAGTCTACAGCAAGCAAGAAAGTGAGACTTTCAGTCCTCCAACAGCAAGAAAATGGGTTCTTCCAACAACGTGGGTTTGGAGTGGACACTTTCCAGCACAGCTTCCAATGAGACCACAGCCCCCGCTGACAATTGACACCTTGATGGGTGCCTTGAAGAGGGACCAGCTAAGTCACACCCAGACTCTTGACCCACAGCACCTGAAATCATAAAAGTGTGTTGTTTTTTAAGCCATTAAGTTTGAGGTTATTTGTTATACAGCAATATATACTAATAGTTGTATATTAATCCCAATATTCTGCTGCTGAGAATTTATCTAAAGAAACTTAGCCACAAGGATCACAGTATTTTTTATAACTATGAAAAATTATAAATAACCAGTATATGCAAAAATGGATAATTTGTTAAATTACGGAGAATCCGCACAAAGAAATATCATTCAGCTAACAAAAATTATGATGGAAATAAATATGTATTTTTAAAAGAAAAATGTTTTAAGTATAACTCTAAATTAAAATATAGTTTCCAAACCAGCTTGCATAATCAATTCTCATTTTAATTTTTAAAATAGCTATGCATTTTATAGAATATAGTCCTTGAAGTTACATACCAAAGTGTTAATAATAGTTATCACTGTATTATAGATTTTTTTATTGTAAAATATGTATTTTTAGTTTTCTGTACTGCATATTTCATGTCTTTGCAAAACAACAAGAACCTAAAATGAGTTTTAAATGCAAAATAAAGATAAGAAAATTGTCCCAAGCTCCATGAAAAAGAAAAGGCTGAAGTCCAGTGCAAATACTAGTTGTTTTTGTAGTTATTCAATATAAGATGCAAATGTCCCCAGCAGCTAGTAAGCTGCTACCTGTAACAATTTAGCGTTTCTTGAGCATTACAATGTGCTAGGTGCATGCTAAGCATTTAGAGTGCATTCGTTTGTTTAATCATGGATAAAGGGATAGAGAAGCGCAGCCTGTACCCCCTAGACACACTGCTATTAGGTCCCCTTGCTGTTAGACAAGCCTGAGAGGCACAGCATGAGATGAGCAAGGGGTCACTGGTCACCCAGTACCAGGACCAGCTCCTGCAGACATGGCTCAGCATGGGCTCAGATGAATCAACTGTTTTCCATTGCACAGCAGTTCTGCAAACCTTGCAGTTTAGGTTCCCAGGAGCCAGAGAGACGTTCTTTATTTGTTGTGGAGTCTACCACAAAAATAGAAGAGGCCCTTACCGCACACTTTCCCGTTGAATGACTGAAAACAACAGTTGCTCTTACAGATGCATGGAAAGAGCAAAGATATTTCAGTAGGCTTGAGGACAAGCTAAAAATTACCAGCTCCTCATAGGAATTACTCATTCTGCTAGAGAACAATTGAAGGTTAGCTCTTCCCAAAATCTATCTCACTTTGCAAATTTTGAGGTTAATCTTGATTTAAGGACCTTGGGTCAGTCATGTAATATCTCAGACCTCACTTGTCCCCTCTGTAGAATGAATTTGTGTTACATTCCCTGATTAGAAGCTGGTCAGGTGTTATTTCTTGGTTCTTATCGAATTAAGGGTATGTGATTCTGAAACAGATTCTGCCATCCAAGTGTTTTATCAGTCAAAATTTTTTAGAGAAATCTAGAGGACATATCTGTAACACCGATTCAGTGAATGATAAAAGCTTTCAGAAAGAGATTAATATGTAGAAATTTGGGGCTCACAGAAAATCCTTATAGAGGATTTTTTTAAAATTAACTCTACATACTTCCGGGATAGTGCTCTCAACGGACCTTCTAGTAGAGTTCCATAGTCCTGTGACATAAAGGTAAGTTCCCTGATCTTTCAACAAGACAAGAGATCCTCAAACACCTGCCCTTTGATAGATTGACCAGAGAAAATCACTTCTTGGAAGGTCACTTTTCTTGCTTCAAGTCAGTCTAAAGATTTTTCTCTCTGAGAAAGTACAGCAATGACATCTGTTCATCCTTCAACATAGACCAGCCCTTTACCCATGATTTATCAATATTTGAACAAACAGCCAAAACAAAGCTGTGCATCAGTGTTAACCTTGTAAACTTAGAAGTCTGCACCTGCACAGTTACTAATTAACGTGTTCAGTAACAAAGCTGTCAGGTAGCGTGTGACATTCACACCTCTTAATTGGTGCGAGTAGCAGTCCTTTAGTTGTCAGCCATTAGCAGCTCTCCAGCGTAACATGCCACAGGTAAAGGGACATGCAGTGGGTGGGGGGAAGGGGGGAAGGGAAGAGTGAGCAAAAGTTCATGCAACAGATTACGCTGATTTAGAGGGAAGAAAAAATATGATCATGGGAAGAAACTTGCTAAAACTGCCAAATGTGTAGGGCATCATTTATTCTTCACTACTGATGTCAATCTTGACGTTTTAAAAACCCTATTCTTCCCTAATATGTTGCAATATGGGACCACCCCACTTTCAGTAAATTTAATTATGAGTGTGAAAATCCAAATCAATGTGTTTTTAAAAATGAAGGCAGGTATGTCTGGGACGCTTTTGCTTTCCTAACAGTGCACTGTAAGATTTACTATAAGATTCTTGACAACAAATATGTTTGGGTTTTGAAAACAGACCGGTCACATAGGATTTTTCAGGAATACAGGAAGCAAAACATACTTCTGCAATTTTTGCTTAATCCTTTTTTTAAGAAAAAAAAAAAGTAGCAGACTCCCCTCCAGCTCACTTAGTGACTTCCTTATGTATCCAGTGTTGTAACCACATCATCAATTACCGACACACCTTTACTTAGGTTTCCTGAAAGGTATGGCCCATATTAGCATCATTCAGTTTTCAGACTTCAGCTTCCAGGCTGAGCTTTTCTATAGTTCCCTGATATATTCCTCTTCTTTTCTTAAAGACATGCTTGCATGTTGACCGTGCAGAAGTGTTACTATTCCCCTACAAACTAGAGGTTTCCAATACTTCTTCATAATGGGAGGGGTTGCCATTTTGTCATCCTAGGACAAAAGTAAGATGTAATATGTTAGTGAGCTCCAGGAGGGCACGAATTATGTCTCCTGCACCTGTAAACTACCACCTTCTAGCATATATACATGCTCCGTAAATAGATATTACTAAAAGAATGTGATTGCTGATGTCAATTTTTCCCCTGACTTTCTCTTTCACATCACACTATTTTGGTTTTTGCACAGTTCTTCTGGGAAGAGCACAGCCAGATTGTTTGCAATGCTGGTTGAATTCTCTCTTTTTCTGAGATTCTTGTTTTCCTATGGGGAGTGTCCCTCTTTATGTTAACATATTTTTCTCTTAAACAGTTTTCCTACTTCAGCTTAGGAAATTTGGCCCCCTATCAGCTGGCCTTCTCATCCACTGAAATTCAGCTTCTCACCGATGACTTCATAGTTTTGCAGATCAGCTTGAATCCTTCAACCTTGTCTTACCTCTTGCTTATCTTCCATGCACATTTCCCTGTATTATAGTCTTTCTTTAACTTACTTTTTTCAGTTATCCATTTATAACATATCTTAAGGATTTAAGATGCTAGTTTTCTCTTGCTCACCACTTTTTGGTTCGGGACTGCGGGAAGGGCTTGGCTGGGTGGTCCACCTTGACTTGAGTGAGCTCAGCTGGGGTGGTCTGGAGGATCCGTTTCTAAGACAGCTTCCTCACACATGTAGCCCCTCACTCTCCACACAGGTCTCTTCCTCCGAGGTCTCTGCACACAGCGTGGGCCACCACACCACCATACTTCTTACAGGACTGCTGGTTTCCCTTAGGTGAGCTTTTCAAAAGCGAGCCTTCCGAAATGCCCAGGTAGAAGCTGCAAGGCTTCACATCCATGGGTCAAGGAAGTTTCCAAGGCCAACTCAGATTCAAGAAAGCCTGCACCTCTCCATGAGGGATTGGTTTGCTCATGTCAGCAAGGAAGGAATTGACGGCAGCCAGCTGGAAGATAAGTGCCATTCTCATTTTAGTGCCTTACCTTTTCTTCCCTGATAGAAAATTCTAATAGTACCCACTGGAAAATAAACCATAAAGTATGTTCCATATGTGCAGGCGTATGTCCAAGCAGAATAAGATACCCCCACTCATCCAATGGGAAACTATTTAAAGGGCACTGAGAGGCCCTTGACACTCCAAAATCACATCCTTAACCACGTCTCCAGTCTCTGATTTGAGTCTGGTGGGCACATGCCAGGCAAAGCTTACATGGGACTTGAGAGAGAGGCATGGCCAATTATACATGAGTACTTCTTAATCCAGAATTGCAGATTGATTTATTATGATAAATTTTTGGGTTTTCCCTGGGAGTAAATAGAGTATGGAGTGGAGCAGGGGAAGATGGTCTTGGAGCAGCTGCTGTGCTGCCCCTTGGAGTGGGCAGAACTGGGTGTGACACTGGACACCTGGGACCACATCAGAGCATGGAGTTCATCAGTCTGGAAGGAGGGGGTGTGCTGTGGGTGGGAGGGGCAGCTGGTGAGTGAGGGCTGGCAAGGATGTGTGGGTGATGTAATAATATGTAATATAAAATATTTATCTGCCTAATGCCAAAAGAATATATATCACCTATCACATCTCTTTTCCCCAAAGAACACAAATAATTTAACAGTTTTCCATCTGTATATACACAGAGGAAAGGAATTGATGACAGCCATCTTGGAGAAAACTACCATACCAACCTTTCTCATTGCTATGTTTTTTTTTAAATATATGCAGTATATACAATGTATATAAATATAGTAGATGCCATATACATATATACACATACAAAAAATTAAACTTAGAGCAGTTAAGCCATTAAGTTCCCATTCTCCAAACTGCTGTTTCTCCTAGGCAGTCTATATTCAAGAATTCTTTTTTTTTTTTAATTGTGGAACTGGTCACTGAATAGTCCTTGGGACAACTAATGCAATTAATTCTTACCCTATTATTGTCATCACACTTCGTCCAGTCTCTCCTTCCAGCAGAGACTGATAGTTCAATTATTTCTCAGTATATATGGGCTCATCTTCCTTAGTTATAGACCCTCCAACATTAATCAGAATAATGCCATGAAATATGATCATATTTTTCAGCTACCTTACTGCCATGTAAATGTATTCCTTCTAATTGTATGTGAGCAGGAGTATTATGCATGAATTCTGATTAAGTCCTTAAAGAGGTGCGACTGTCTAAATCCTGAGCTCCCTCCTACTCCTGGCGAAGAAGGAAGTGACGCCTGGAGCTTCAGCGGCCACCTTGGATCACACGCGAGGAATCATGGGCTAAAGAGGGCGGAGCAGGAAGACGGAAGGGGCCCCAGTGTCTGATGACTGCTCTGCCTGTTCCCAGCTCTGTGGTACGTCTCACATGACTTATCCACGACAGATATCTATAATTTTTAGACATTGTTATTTGGATTTGTCTGCCACTTGTTAATGAAACCTGCTTCGATTATATCTCTCTATTGGTAAGATTGGCTGAAGAAGTTAGGTCAAAGCAACTTAAACTACTCTCCCAACAAACACAGTATATAAATTTGCAAAGGCCGATTATATTTCACTAGAGTACATCTTTATAAAAAGAATAAGTAACATATGTAAATATCACATCCTAATTTAAATATAGTATTTCACTGCCCTAGATTTGGCAATGTATTCATAGCCTTGGGAGGGGATAAGAAACCATGTTATAACCCATTGATCATTGTGATTTCTGTTTACATGTGTTTTTAAGTTTGACATTTTTGTGCTATCAGAGGTGCTGGTCAGAAGCTCTGTATTGTAAAGTATCCTTCATCATTCTGGAAAATAAGCCAAGATGCTGACGGTGGCATGGCCACCCATCCCAGGGCAGAGGGCAGTGCTTTGAGAAAGGGTGCCCATTCATAAGGGCCAATGGATTCTTTTTCTGAGATGGCTTCTGGACTACTGTTTTAGCTCAGTGTTCAATACCTCAACGTTGCCTCTTCCCTTTCCTTCTACAAAGCTCACACACCTGTCTGTACCTTTTCAATACCTGCCAGAATTAACTCTTTAAAAATAACATCTGGTATGTCATTTCACCACACAGAACTTTGTTGGTGCCCTGTCACCTTGGCATAAAATTGTCTGCTCTTTTTCTGCATTATCTTCCATGTACTTTCCCAACCCTTTATCTCACTTTCTATTTAAGCACAATGAAATTTTCACCATTTTCCAAATATGCTATGCCTTTCACACCTCTGCATTTGAAACAGATTATTTGTTTTTTGCCTGAAATGCTCCCCCGACCCCTGGACTTGCTCTTCAAAACCTTCAGGATGCATCTCACAGGTCAAAAAGCCTTTGCCGAAAGAGGCAAAAAGGTCCAAAAGCCTGTGTCAATTCTATACCTGAAGTAATCCCTTCTTCCGTGCCTATACTCTGCATTTAGTTATGCCCTCTGTCACAGCACTTACCAGGCGATAGTATAATTCATCTGTCTTCAAGTCTGAATCCTTCTAATGTGTGATATGCTAGAGCTCCCCAAATCCTCAGCTCAGTGTCCATAATGCAGTGGGAATTTGCTGTCTTGCAGATTCAGGGCTAGATTCATGGCTGAAACAGAATCATCCCAACAAAAAGTAATTTGTATCTAAATGTAGTTTGCAAGGTTGTCTGATAAGGGGGAAACTAAGCAAATTATAGAACTTAAAAGATATTTTCAACTCCTTAGAAAAGATATTCATAGGAGTATACAGGAACATGCACAAATATCCTACTAACCATGGTATCTTTCTTCCCACCGTAAAGAGAAATTCAACATTCCTTTAATTTCCCAGAATTAAATTTTGAAATCATAGAATTATACAACTAAAAATGGCCTTAAAAATTATTGACTCCAATTTCATAATTTATAAATGTGAAAACTAAGGCCCAGCAAGATTGAAACATGTGTTAAAGGACACCCTGCTAGTTAGTGTCAGTCAGATAGGAAACCCTGGTCTCTTGAGTCCAGCATTCTTCAAATATTTCAGCCATAAGTCCCTGGTTAAGGGCAGCCAGCAGCTGTGAAGCACATGGATTTTAATTTCAAGTTAAATCAGAGCTAAAGCACAGATAAACACAAGGGCTTCAGTTATAAATTAAATAGATGAGAAAAGATAAATCAGAATTTGGTAAAAATTTTTAAATCATACCCTGTTACAGTTTAAAAGTCCAATCCCCTAGTTTTCATCAATGAAAATAAGGAAGAAGTGAATTGACTTTCTCAAAGCCAAGGACAGAGACAAAACTAGAACTTTGAATGTGATGGTGAAATGGACTCCACAAAACTGTGGATAAAATGAGATACCACATAGAGTACTAGTCCTCTCATTTGAAACAATAGGATCCTGTAATTGGTGAATTAAATAAAAAGTTGGGCAAATGAGAAATCTTTTTAAAAAAATGATCCAGAGGCTCTCTTGTCCCCTCCTGGCATGAGCCGGGAGCTCTGTCTTTTCACTTTATCTCTAAATAAAAGCCTGTACCTTGCTCTCCTAAATAAATAAAAAATAAAAAATGATCCATACATGCTACAATAATTTTTAAAAATTGAACCATGAATATACATGTATTCGCATATGGACGGACAATTTTTTTTCTTTTAAAATGTGTATTAGTTTCTTATTGCTGCTATAACAAATTATCATAAGCATAGTGGTTTAAAATGATACAAAATTGTTATTTCATAATTCTAGAGGTCAGAGTACAAAATGGGTCTCACTGGGCTCAGATCAAGGTGTCAGCAGGGCTGTCAGGCACAGCGCCCCCTGAAGGCTCTGGGAAGAAGCTTCTCCTGGCCTTTTCCAGCTTCCAGAGGCACCTACTCTCCTTGGCTCGTGGTCCCCTCCCATCTTCAAAGCGAGCAATACTCCTCCAGCCTCTGCTTCCCTCATCATATCTTCTTCTCTGATGGTCTGTCACTTAGAGGGAGTGTCAGGTTTACTTGGGTCCAACTGGATAAACCAGGATAATCTCTGCATCTCAAGATCCTTAACTTAATCACATCTGCAAGGTCCCTTCTGTCATGCAAGATAACCTATCACAGATTCTGAGGATCAAGATGTAGACCTTTTGAGGGTAGGTGTGGGGCATTATTCAGTCTACCGCAGCATGGCTCTACTGATTGGAGCTGAGGTTTCTTTCTTTCGTGAATCATACATAAAGCCTATCATTTATGATTTCTAATGTTTGTCTTTAAAGGAAAATAATAAAGCTATTTGGAAAGCAATCTGAGTAGAATCTTCCAGATTTGTTTCTCAGGCTTTTTTTTTTATGATTTCTGTCCTACAACCAATTTGAAATAGATTTTTGATATGATTTCCCTGTTTCAACCATTTTGAAGTATGGATTTAGGTTTTATAGATACAATTCTCTTTATTTTTGCACTCCTATACCACTGGTTTATATAATATTCAAATCACACAATTACAACAAGTACTCCTCACCTGCACAGTTTTTGAGGATGAACAGAACTTGTAGAAATTGTTCCACTCAGGGCACAAAAGTGAGTTTACTGGCAAGGGGCCTACTAACCCCTGGCCCTCAGTGTGCCAGAAATAAATGAAAAGTTATCTCATCTAGGAAAAAAGCAGCCCAGAAAACTAGCCTGATGAGTAAGGAAAGCCAGAATAATTTGAAAACACCTTCTGCTCAAGCTAGGATTAAATTTAGAATTAAATTGTTAGTTAATATCATAAGTTAAGTTTCAATCAATAAATTCTTTAATTATAGTTAATGGTTTATTTCCTTTATTTGTCTGCTTTCAAGTCTATCCACTGTCTCTCTGAAAATTTAGGTTTAGCTGTCTAGCTAAAGAGCTATTTTCAAAAATATTTAATTGGCTGGAAAAAGTATATCGAACTCTTCTTTCAAATGACCTATCTTTAGAGAACTGAGCTATTCGGCTCACTAAACCATAAATATGTGTGGGCATCCTCATGAAAGCATATTTTAGCTCAGGCCGAATAGTGTAGGCTGAAGAGGTGCTTGCTGATATCCTTATATTGTAAACAGAGAAATGTGAAATGTGACAGAATATGCAACAGAAAAATAGTGCCAAATTCAGAGTTGAAGGGTCTTCCTGTAGATGTATTCTTTTGCCCTTGAACTGTATTGTCTTTGACCACTGAGTCAAGAACCGCCTCCATTTACTAGGTTATTGAAGGAGGACCAGAGTGGTTGATGTGGTACTAGGGGTTAGAATTCCAGCATGTGAAATTTTGGGGGGCAGAATTCAACCCATAACACTTTTGTCAAAACTGCCCACAGGTCAAGATCCTCCAAAGGACAGGTACAATTTTTTATTTTAAAAACTAACCTTGTACAGTACTTGAACCCTCAATGTTTAATTGTTCAATTTGTCCTTTGCCTTTTGGGGGATAAATTTCACTCTCTGCCTGTTTGCAACTTTAACATTTACTATGGCAAATGACAAGCTCATGCAGGTACCTATGTGTTTGAAACAGGCCTGGCAGAGGACTGCAATTTAGTCAAGTAGATCAAACTTTCCTTTGTTGTTTCTCCCACATAAAATTTGAATATCATAAAAGATCAAAGCAGGAGATGTTTTGTCACTTACGTTCACAAGAATATTCTGTTTCTTTTCTATTATTACTGTTTCAGCGTGATGATTTAATAGTGAGTAAAACAGTGCTGTTATAATGCTTGTTTTGTAAGTAAGAGTCATCGTTGAGATATGTGACAAATTTTCATTTTAAATGCTAAGTCCTGAGGTTTGTTAATTCAAGTAACAGAGTAGAAATGAATATTTTGACTTTCAGAATATACTTTCAGCTCTCAAGTTGGTATAGAAAATAAGATTCTATTAATTCTACTAGGTTGAGATCAAAATATTGTCTAGTAAAAATGCTATGTCTAAAGCAAGAGACTAAAAATACCAGGTGATTATAACACGTAGACAAACATCTATGGTATTTTCATTTCAATCTGAGTCCAATATGTAAAAATTCTAACACCAGGGATTGGACATCTAACATCTAACACCAGGGATTTTAAGATTATTGTGTTACTCTTGTGGTAAATCAGCTTCTTGTCTCCCACCAAAGTAGTTTATTATTATGTAATATAATGCGTTATTTAACTCAGACAGCATTTTTAAAAATTACCAAATTTGTAAATGCTGTTTTTTGAGAAAGTTACACTGATCAATATTGTCATGATTTTCTGGCATCCTAAAAATATAACTCAGGATCTCTGTTCATTATTAGATATTTGTTGTTAGTTTGTGTTTTGCAGTGAGATCCCAGTGACTATTAAGCCTACTCCTTTTCATACACAGCTAGTTTGCTTGGGTTTCATAGGTACGTTTTGAGTTTTGCCTACATGAAACTGAAATATCTGCAGGAAAAATAGAAATGTAACCAATAAATCACTATTTTGGTTTCATAGCTTAAGCACTTGGAAATACTGAGACAGCTGGGGGTTTTGTTGCTTTTGGTGTTTTGAAGTTTGGTTAATTTTGTTCCAGATGTTTTACATCATAAAGATATAGCCATAGAAAATCCCTATTCTTAAGCAAATGAACATGTTTCTATTCCTGGTTATATAGCATAAAGATGACTATAATCAGTATGCTTATTGGCAATTATTTAACAATCTTTTGTCTAAGTAATACATGGCTTGGAGTCTATAGTATCAGCATAGTGAGATGCAATTTTTAGAGGGAAACCCTTAGAAAAAAAGTAAAAAACAAGAAAAGAAAAACAAAAATAAAATGATTGTCTACTTATGAGCACTGGGAGTTTTGGTGTTCAGCTGGCGTGTCCTGGTCAGTTAGGAGAGGATAGGCAAAGGGCGAAGAAAACGTAATTATAGGATGGAGAGACAGAGACCTGATAGATCATTTGCCTGCCTAGATCCAGCTATGCTATGTGCAGCTTTAGACTTTCTAAATTAATGTCAATAAATTCTTTTTTTTTAAGTTACTTTGTGCTTGGTTTCTGTCAATTGCAACCAGAAGTCCCAACTAATATTATCAGATGTTGAAGAAAAATAACAATGATGCAAGGTTTTATTTGTGGTTATGAGAGAATGAAAATATAACATGATATTATTACACACTCAAGATCTTTAGTAGCAATATTATACAGTTTGATAAGATAATATTTCCTCACAGATTGAGAGCTAATGATTAGAAAATGGGTTAGAGCTTAAAACAATTTTGTTCAAGGCAAAATAACAAGATAATGTTTTTATGTCTTTAATTTAATGATTAATTTTGTAGATACACAGTATAGGAGGCTCTGCCACAGCACATTCTTCAAAACCTTTTTGTAAGAAGACAAATGAACAAAATTCACTCTAAGATGTGTGTGGTTGTTTCTGGTGTTTAACAGAGCAACCTGATGTCCCAAACCATCTACCTCTACAACACAGACGACTCTAAGTTCAATACGTTCCATTTACCAACACACAGAGCTGTATATTACACATCTGGGGAATGGTGCTGTAGAAAAATGGAAATTAAAAACTTTGAGCACTAAACTATCCATAAAATTATTGACTAATCCCAGAAAATGAAACAAAAATGACAAATTTTAATGATTTTTAAGCAAGGAAAAGATAACTTGATATATAAGAAGAATTGTAGAGCCCCAAGAGCTTTTAAAACACACCTTCTTCTAGTTAAGTATTGATTGCCCACATGGGACAAATACAGTCAACATTTTAGTCCAGTGTTTGCTTCCTGACACCTGTGTCATTGGAGGAAATTTTGTACTTGTACTTTAGTTAAACGCTTACTATAAGAGAGGCATACTTAGTTCTTTTAACGTAAACGTTAAAGACAGGAAAATCTGCAGTCCCTTGGTTCTAGGAATTTGGTCTTTGACATCAGGGAATAGCTTTAGCTCTTAGTTTAAATAACAATAGTTTAAATAAACACTAGGGAGATGAATAAAGACAACCAGCAATGATGGGGATGTTTCCAAGATCTCTTTCCGTAATGTTTTTGAGTTTACATGATATCGTCTAATTTGCTTCCCTAGTTATGCTTCGGTGCAGTGTGGTCTACCCTGAATTTATCCTAATGTTCGTCATCTACTACTGGAGATTCAATTGTATCATATGCTTGGACAAACTAATGGATAAGTAGTTAAGGATCTCCCAGTGACGCCAGGTCTCTTAATCATTCTTTTAGTTTCCTATTCTTTGTAGTATCATGGTTGTAATCATATGTCTATGTATTTCTTATTTATTAGTTGTGTTTCCTGTAACACCATAAATACCATGAATCTAGAGGCTTTATCTGACTATTCTCTGTGTATTTACTTCCTGTATAGTATCCAGAATAAAATCATGGTAAATATTTGTTGAATGGATGAATAAAGGAGACAATCCAAGTGACAACCTCCCAGTCTATAGGAAATCCTGTGGCTGTTACAGTAGATAAGTGGGAGATGTAGAGTGAGTGAGTCAGTGTTTCTCCCCAATTTGATTTTGAAAATACAGATTATTGGGCCCTTCCCATGAAGATACTGATTCAGAAAGTTTGGAATGGAACCTCAGCATCTATGTTTTAAACAAGTTCCCCCAGGTGTTACTTAAATGGAGCAAGTTTGGGAGATACCATATTAAGGGTTTATACCACTCTAGAGCTATAATTCTAAAATGTTCCTTTTTTTTTTCAATGATCTAAGGACCTCTGGAATGCTCATAATTCCCATGATTTTTAAAAGAAATATTGATATTATTATACTTCTTTGTTCTGCCCAGTTGGAATTTTTTTATTTAACCTTTGTAATTTTGACTACATGTGAGTGAGACTGAAGATCTCTGGGAAGCATTTTGACTTAGTCACAAAATTTAATCTTATGACTATGTGTCGGTCTTTGAAAAAGAAACTTTCAGCAAGTGTGTGAGTCTGGCTGAACACATAATATCTACAGAGAACATGATTTGATTCTTTTTGCATTGCATACTCTTTTACTCTGGAAAATTATGTTTTAATGGTATAACAAATGCAGAGACTTACAGTAGACATTGGTTATTTTATTCTTTCCAGCATCCCTTACCTCTCCTGATAACAGAACCCAAATTTTGTTTTGGAGGAACCATTTTAATCACATGGCATGGCATAGATGGGATTGACCTCACCCCAAAATATTAAAGTGGGACCTTTAAACTGATCCCATCCCTCCGACCAAGAAATTGGTTGATGACAAAGCACAGAACCTAAAGCAAAAGCAGTGAAGCAGGAAACGTTTGCTGGGCGTTCTGGGAATGAAAATTTTCTCTCTTCCATGGAGGCTCCCAAAAGAAATCTTTCTTTTCCTTGCCAGTGAGATGTAAAGATACAAGGTCTAAAACTGCTGGGGCCATTTTGAGACCATGAAGGCAACTGAGGGGTATTAGCGGCCCTGTGCAGAATCAGAAGATAAAGTCAGCATAAACTACAGAGAAACTGAGATAAAACCACATCCTGATGACATCATACAAGTTTCCAAGTTAAGTTTCAATTACAGCCAGCCCTAGCTTGCCTTTCAAGTATGTAACCTAATAAATCTCCTGTTTTTGTATTGGTTTGAGTTGGGGTCTCTGTTCCTTGAAACTGAAAGATTCCCAACAGATGTAAGACCCATGACTGCGTCCAGATATAGACCTTGACGGTCCTTGACAGAGAAGCTGAAGGAGCTGGGGGGTCACCAGTGGGGCCGAGAGTGTCCATGGAGGGCAGCACACTTCCTAAAACAGAATGGTTTCCGCATAAGAAGTAAAAATGAAATCCCTTTTAAAGAACACCATGGCCAACCCAGTAACCATGTTTCCCAACTAGAAATCCATAAACGTAATCTAGTAAAATATTTTTTCTGATATGCCAATTCATTATATGAAATCTCAGAATAATATAAAAATCTGATATCACATTTCATTATACATTTCACTAATTGTCTTTATTGGAATTGAGATAAAATTACATGAAATCAGGATTATCTCAGAAAATTCAGGGCATATGGTGGCCATATTTCAGAAACATCCACCTTGTTTTATTGGAATAAATTATTGTTAAAATGAATGCTGCGAGAAATGCTGTTACCAGTCTGCAGGTCATAAAGATAAAAAGACCTAAACCAACCTCTCAGTGTTGAATTGGCAAGTGAAAGGATGTATTCTGCACACAATAGGTATGCAGTGAATATATCTGACAGACAAGAACCCTTGCTAGGACTAGCAGTGAGCTATTTAAGCCCTGCTGTTTTTTGTGGACTTTGCCAGCCTTGGCTGCAGAGTGAGGATTCTGTAGTCATTAGTAAAAGCTCCAAGCTACAACTCCTCTTCCTCCACTTGAAGCTTTCCTAAGCCCTACAATCAGGTGCTGGACTCTCTTTGGTGACCCATGCATGCACAGGTTCTGAAGACAACATATCTGTACTGGAATATTTGTGGAGGATAATAACTTCGCTGTATCTGTGTCAGCAGGCTTGTTACTAGGGAATCTGTAATATATTCACTACACTGTAAAATGATAGTCTTGTACTGAAACTGACCTGCTTTTAACCTATGTGTTTTAGGCATCTGGCATCTAAAAATTCTGCCATACAACACAAATCAAAGTAGAGGAATCCAAGTAGCTGAAAATAAAAATGAGGGTGATCAAGTATTTTGATTTCTGGAAGAGACTAAGAGAAACAAAATAGAGACTGCCTTCAAAAACCCAAATTAAAAAAGGTTTTTTGAAAATATTAAGAAATATACATACTTAGATTTTTACATATGTATATTTCAAACTGACCTCAAGCATTAATCAGCAAAAGGGAGCAAGGTTTAGCCTTTGTAAGATAAACCAGTACAGTTTGGTAGAGAGCAAATATATTTCTAGAAATGGAACTATGTACTGTAGTTTTATAGAATGTTCACAGAATTAGTGGCATGTGTATTCCTTCTATTTAAGCTTCACCATCATATGATGAGAACAGATCAGTTTTTCTCAAATAACCAAGTATGACATCTCATGCACCACCTGCCCATGAAAGAAGAATGACCCATCTACCACCAGCTGGCCCTGGTCATTTCTTGGCATTTCCTTTTCCATTCCCCATGAACCTTTTTATTTGTTCCCTCCAGACCTTTGACAGTAAGAGGAGTAATCATTTATGGAGCATTTATTATATACTAAATGGTGTGCTAGGTGATTTACATATACTTTCTCACTTTATCCTAAGAACTACAAAATAGGTGCTCTTTTCAATCATTTCACAAATAGAGAAGCTGAGACTCAAGTTCATAAGCCAATAAAGGGCAGAGTCAGAACTGTAGCTGAATTTTAACCTCATCTATCTGATTCCAAAACCCATGCTCTAAACCATTATGTAACTGATCATTAACTACTACCTTTAGACTTCATAAATAAATTTAAAAACTTCCCTCAATAATTGTAAGGTAATATGTCCCAACTATACAATTTAGTTCTGATATACTTATACTGAAATTCTTCTAATAAACCACCTAAGTAAAAGGTAAAAATGCAACAAACAATATTTGTACAACTTGGGGCTTTGACAATTGATCGATTATAATTAGACAGAATCTGGTGGTTCAGACTCCAAGAGAACACACTGAACTTGTATTTCGCCCATTTTAGTAATGATTCACCAAGCTTTCTATTTGATTCCATCTGAAACTCATCAGCTCTATATCCAGGACACTTCTTTCTTCTTCATCTGCCAATTCCATTTCATGTTCTCACTTTGTTCTTTTCTCATAGAAATATTAATGATTTTAGAAGAAAGAGACTATGATGGAGGTCTCCTCTGAAGATTAATATAACACATTACTTCAGGTCGCTCTCCTAGTCTTCTCTGTACATATTCAGTTCTTTCTTTCCTCCTTTCTCATCCTCCTCTTATTTCTTCTCTCCTTCTCCCACACATTTTCTTTATCTTCCATTCTTCTTATGGTCCCAAGGCCACTTTTCTTTTGTTGTTATGCACATGGTCATGGTATGAGAGGTCTACATGCCATGCTTCAACCAACCTGGGGAGAAAAAGAGATACACATAGAGTTAGAGATATTAGATAATTTCTCATTAATTATGTGATTTTTTTTCACATTTTAGCATTCATGAGATCAGGTCTAGTAATACCTTTGATTTGATGAAGTCCAATAAATACAATCACTTTCATAATTGGGGTATGTTTCCTAGTAACTCAAGCACTCCTTAAAAAAAAATTCTCCCTCTCAAACACAAATAAAATTAATGTGTTTTTAAAATTCTCGGGCATCTTTTGCTGTTTCTCTTTTCATGCTCCGTGAATAAAGGTATGAGAACTGAACTCTGTAGTAATGGAGGTTCTTTTGCCTATATCCTAATTCAGTCGTTTTTAGGATGTAGATATCAACCCTCCTTTTCAGGTCAGACTCCAAAATGTGTTGTTGATTTTTTTGTCAGGCATTTTTCTGATATGCTTGCCTCTCCTCCCCCTCCCTCCCACCCTCTGCTGTGTGACAAGGTGCTACATACTGTAAGTCTAGGTGGCTGGGGCAGTGCCAGTGGACTCGAGCATCGACATGTGCACTAGATGTACATATTTTATTATTACCTTTCCTCCACAGCCAAGACTGTCAGAGGAAACATGGCATTTTTTACAGCTTTCTGCTAAGTGTCAGGCTTTGCATTTCAGAAATATTTGATAAGTGGAGCATAAGTTGCAGGAGCACATCCATGCAAAAGGCAGATACACAATATAACTTTAACTCTCCTATTAACTTTTTCATTTCCCTGCAGAAGTTGTTTCTGTCCATATTTTTACTTCAGCTGGGCTGAGTGGGAGAAAGAACTCAAAGGGAGGTCGAAGCAGATGGTTGTCACAAACTGCATACGGCAATTGAGAATTAGTGTGCAAGCATATGCAACCTGGTACAGTATGAAACATTCCAGCATATGAGTGCTGAAATAAATCAAGCCTGGAGAAGATCGGGATGATAAAATGATGAGCTTTTCTTTCCCTGTTACATATATATATAGGCCTTCTGAATTCATTAGGATATGTTCTCTGTTTTCAGTAGGCAAGTTAACACCTAAATTGAGCAGATTCATGTAGATTCTGGTATCTCGCTTCTCTCCCTCACCCACAGTGTGCTTTCTGAAAAAAATATATATTTCTGGAGAGATATGTATCATTTTCATATAAGGAGGGCTGGAGATACATCAGCTTGACCAGACATATTTAATCGTTTTCATAATTTCTGATCATACATAACAATTTACATTTACTCCCCAACTTATTAGCAGCTATGCACAAGGTACAAAGAGTTTACATACAATTTTCATGTTCATTTTTTGACTACTCATGACCCTACTGGTGCCCAATGTGTTGAGAGCAATTCATTCACAAACATATGTGCTTTCAAGTGTTTTTCCTGTAAGAATGGTGATAAAGAGACAAACCAACAGTAGTTAACAGCAAATAGTGCCAAATGCATAGCCTGGAAGCCCTTACAGCAGCAGCAGTAGTAAGGAGATGCAGCTCTCCACAATCACGATCATTTATAATTATAAATAACAGATAATCATCTCGTTAGTACTCGTCTGAATTCAGGAAGGGGGGTGAAATGAGTCTTTCCCCCACTTGACAGCTGAAGAAACAGAGGCAGTGGCTGTGCCTGTTACCCTTCTTCTCAGAAGAGCAAAGGCCACTTCTGCAGCCAGATCTGGGCCACAAGGCCCGTCTGGGCTCTGCGCCAGTGGACATGGATTTGGTGTCGACATCTTGGGCCAGGCCGGCCGAGAGAGACTCACGTGCTGCCTCTGCCCCTGCAGGCCAGCGGCCCCTCGGCACTGGCCTAAACTTGCTCCCCGTGGGTTTTAAAGAAGCTACTTTCTTTGAAGCCATGAAACAAGGCCCTTCCTGCCATGGCGTTTTTGCTTTGTTTACCTCCCCATCTGTCCTTTGCTGTGCAAGGCGAAAGAAACATTAAGATGCAAAAGAGAGAGGAAAGGGGGAAAGTGATAGGTATTGGCTCAGGAATAGATATTGAATTACGTATTGGTAGACCAAAACACAAATCAACTCTGAACTACAGGAGTCCACCAACATGCACATAAATCATTTATAACGATAATCCAAGACTAGGTCCAAATCTCATTAAAGTATATGAATCCTTAATCTATTTTGGCAAAAAAGCGCCAATACACATTTTTTCTTTTTATCATAAATTACAGTTCTGTGGCACTGTGCAAATATTACCGAGCTGTAAGACAGCTGTGCCCCATTAAAATGTGTAATGGTCGCTGATTTCTTACAGCGCATGGTCATCAGGCTGAATCTACAGCCAGTAATTAGGAAGATGAAATGTTTAATTGTGCCTTAATTTTGATAAAATTTATCTGTCACACATCCCGCAGCCGAGCATTATGCTCACAAATCAATGTCATCGGGCCGAGCAGGAACTCAAGCACCACACTCTTGTCCCTGACAGTCATTTGAATATGTAACTATTCATGATGAGCAACCAATCTAGGGAAGAAAGTGAGAACTTTCCCTGTGGCCACCGTTCCGGTGAGGTTTATCCCGTCACCTCCTTTAAGGGAGGGCGGGGCTCCCACTGCCCGTGTCCACGCCTAACTCTGATCGGGAAAGAAAACCAACCCCTCAGGGTCTATTTTTTCCTTTTAAAATCTATTAATGCAAGGCGGAGAGAGGAGAACGAGGAGAAAGATAGAAAAGAGCATGTAGTAATGCCCTTTTTGGTCCTATATCCTAACATCCTTATTTAGGGATAGATCGGTGAGGTAGGCAGGAGTATCGCTTTTAACTGGGCTCATAGAGTTCATAAGATGTGAGAGACAAAATTCATCTTGTTTTACCCACAGGGAAATGGAAGGCCACAGATATCGCCCGACGACCTGAGCATCCTCAGAGAGAGTTCAGGTTGTCTCTGTGTGCTCACAGCCAACACAACCAACATTTTACAGAAACTCTTATAATCCTTACAAGCAATGTTTACAAATCATAATGTTGAATTCATTTTTCAAATGGCAAGAAATATTATTTTAAGCACAGGAAAATGTAAGTACAAATAACCTGCCAATACTGAAAATTAATTTATGTCATGTTTTCCCCACAAAATGAGTCAGTGATCATCTTTCTCACCCATCATAACGATGGCTCATTATCCAAGAGAACTGAAAGAACATATGGATGGATGTACTTTACACTTCTACTTCACATCATTTTGGAAATAAAAATAATAGAGGGAGGTCATGGCAAAGATTGTGGAAAGTGGGTGGAAGGCAGTTGAGAAGAAAGGGTAAGAATTTGAAGTCAAGACAGACTGTCATGCAGGGAACAGCAGCCCAGACCACTGGGAAATGGTACGCATCCAAATGGGGCATCAGCCTGCCCAGACCAGCCGGTTAGATTCTGACTATGGTTTCTAAAATGTCCTTAATAGGTCAAAATTTTGCCCCAGGACACCAGCAAGTTTTCTAAGGTTACTCATTCCTCACCAAGCAATTAATGAACCAGCTGAAGACTCAGAGCATGCCAGCTTACTGTAAAGTAAAATGAGTTTCAAGATCAGGAATAATTTTAGAAGAGTCTTCAGGGAGAGCCAAATGGCATTAAGCTATAGCCTGCTAACAAGAAGACTCATTAAAACACTTTTCTAAACTTAGCCATAGAAATACATACAAGCTAAAGATACAGTCCCAATTCCCTTTTGTACTATTTTCATGGGCAGATATATTCAGGGATTGGATAAAAGGGTGATATTCTAGTAAGATAGTTGTATTTCATCCCATTACACACCATATAGGCTAAACAGAAGTGAGAATAACTTGGAGGGTACAAATGGCATAGAGACTAATACTGAATAACTGGTATTTTGCATCTCTTTACATCAAACTGCTTTCATGTCCATTGTCTCACTTAGGGCATAGAGAGGTTAAATTTGTCCCATGATTACCCAAGAATGATTAAAACCAGTGTGGTGGACGCCTCACCAGCTGTCCGAACCCCCTCTGGTAGGCCTCCCTTTTATGCTAACCCCACCATTTCCAAGACTCCTGTGAAGCTTGGGTCCTGCATATGATTTAAGTATTGTTGCTCCGATGCTCTTATGTGAGGCTTTCATTCAGATCCAAGCTGCCAGGGTAGAGAGGCAGGGTGCGGGGCACCCATTTTGGGGGCACCAGGGTGTGACAGAAGCAGTCATGGCTTCCTGATCTGTCAAGTAGTTTCTTAATTCGGCAGCTTCCTGTTCAGGGAGGAGGTAGCATCTACGGCCGAGGCAGCAGCTGTCTCATTGGGCCATTTTTCAGTGTTCTGGGGACTTCCCTTTTTGCCTCCATTAGCTAGAGAGAATTCCATAAGGTGTAACAAAAAACCTCCATCAAGACACCCAAACTGTGTGATACCAACCTGCTGTTCTTTTCACCACTTCTCACCAAGGGGAAGAAAAATGCAAGTTCTGTATCTGGTATGTTTAAATTTCTTTACTGTAATATAGCAGAGATAGCGATAGACTAATTAGGCAGGAGGACTGCATTCCAGTCCCAGGTGTGACAAATCAGTAGCTCTATAGGCATACTTGTACTCATCTTAAAAGAATCACACACACAGTAACATCAATGATTTCTATAGTCTTTCACAGGCTTAACATTCAGAGATTCCACAGGATCATTTAAAAAGTACATTTATCAGTTTAGCTACCAGAGCATTAAACAATAGGTTCTTTCACTGGAAGTAAAATTTTATTTAGGTACGTGTGGTAAGAGATCTAACTGGCTATGCTTATGTAAAAAGAGCTCTTCTGTCAGAGTTCTTAGGGGAAACCTATACGACCCAAGGCACTGTTTTTAGGGGATAATGACATGTATTTGGTCTATCTTGACTCTCCCATGTGTCAAATTCATGTACCAATGTATGATCTGATCCATATGACCCCATCTCCAAAATATATAAAATATGCTGCATATTTATGTTTTTATAACATTGATATTGATAAATGAGAAACTTTTCTCATGTTCTTACTACACCTTACACTCTATGGGATATTCATGGGTGAAAAAGTGCAATGAAAGAAAAGTTAGCAAAATTTGTAGGCTCATAGGTAAGTGAAACTTCATGCATTTAATCTGCACATTTGACAAATGAGCCTTATTCATTCGCACACATTTAATGAGCACCTACCCTGTGCCAGGTAGAATGTTTGGTATCCTACTCTGATGGAGCCCACAACCTAGAAGAAAAGCAAGAAGAGTGCATAAGTAGTTGCAATTCAGGTGGTGAGTGGTATGACTACTACAGGACTGGGTGTGTTGAGGTCACATGGGAGGGGCTTACAGAGGCTTCCCTGAGACTGTGATTTCAAGACTAAGTTTGGAGGCTAAGCAAGGACTGTTAGTGAAGGAGAGAGTAGACAGAGGCTGAAAAACAGCCTACAAGAAAGGCATAGATGGATATGTCAGAGGGTGCAGCATATTCAGAACAATATTATCACTCCAAGTGGGACTGCGGAATTGAGTAAACATATGTTTTCTGCATTTCACATCCTTATTGATGGAGAAGGTCAGAACAGAATGAAATAATACTATCAATTTCAATTGCTATTTTCTGGTCTATGAAGACTGCACTGACCAAACTACATGCCTCTCTATCCCTTTGACCTGCCACAGTCTTCCACAGAACCACTACCAAGGAACAGATTTGGAGATAGTGGATATGACAGCTTGATAAAAAGTTGTATGTTCTGTGAAAATAGAATTTAACATGTTTTTATTAAGGTTATTTAATTTTTTAAAACAGAAACTAGTGGGGATTAAAGATGGCAGCATGAGAGGTGAGACAGAGACCTCCTCCTAAAACCACATATAATACAAAAATAAAATTAATATAACTAATCCTGAAAGAGCAACAGGAAAGAAGGCTGCACCAGACTGCATACACCTGGAGAAAAGAGCAGACCTCACAGAACAGGGTAATGTACCAAAGCTGTGATGTGGAGGGACCCAAGCCCTTCCCTCACCCCAGCTCACCAGTGGGAGAAGGAGAAACAGAACAGGGAGGGAGTGGAGGCCTGGCACTGCCAAACACCTAGCCCTGGAGATCTGCTCTGGGAGCACTAACCTACATTGCATGGCAGTCTGATGATTAATGGGGTTGGAGAGCTAAGATAGGCGGAATACCTGGAGAGATGGAGATTCCAGCTGTTTGTGGAAAACTGGGATTCATATATGGCTGATCTGGGCAGGCAGTCTGAAAGACTTCCTAAAAGAGAGAGGGCTGCTAAAGGGGCAAGGATTGCACAGAGCTTACTGCTCAGGAGAAAGGACAGGTAGACAAAATTGTCTGGGTGCAGCAGGTTGGGAACTTAAACGATCTTCAGGTGCTCCATCCCCCTGGCTGGCTACGCAGCTCCAAGGCCCCCCACCGTGATACACAGCCTGCTATGTCTTCCTCCCAGCTAACCTACACCTTGCTCACAAACTGGCAGCCCCTGCCTGGGCATCAGGCCAGCCACAGGGAAGCCCCACTTATGGCAGCTACAAACACAAAGTATAGAGGATTGCACCTGTGTGTTCGGCCCACTGGTTCTGGCAGTGGAGACAGGCATAGCATCCTGGAAACAGGAAACAGCTCTTTCCACCCCCCGCCCCCAGGCACCAGAACCACTCCTCTGAGACCCCCCAACATGGCTCCAGAGGCTGAGCAGCTCCAGAGAGTAGAGCTTTTGGGCACTAGAGGGCGCCACATACAAATATGAAACATTAAAGGAACCTGGTTCAAAGCAAAATCTCAATACCAGAGAAAGGATCGAGTGACACTGAATTGATAAATCTTCCTGAAAGGATTTCACAATAAAAATCATAAACATGCTCATGGAGGTACAGAAAAATATTCAAGAACTCAGGAGCAAATTTAGGACAGAGACCCAATTGTTGACAAGCACAATGGAAGGTATTAAAAGTAGATTAGATACGGTGGAGGAGACAATAAATGAAACAGAAATTAGGGAAGAGGAATACAAAGAAGCTGAGGAACAGAGAGAAAAAAGGATCTCTAGTAATGGAAGAATACTGAGAGAACTATGTGACCAATCCAAAAGGAACAATATTCGTATTATAGAGGTACCAGAAGAAGAGACAGAAAAAGGGATAGATAGGAAGTAATTGCTGAAAACTTCCCCAATCTATGAAAGGAGATAGTATCTCAGGCCATGGAGGTGCACAGATCTCCCAACACAAGGGACCCAAGGAGGAAAACACCAAGACATATAATAATTAAAATGGCAAAAATCAAGGATAAGGACAGACTGTAAAAAGCAGCTAGAGAGAGAAATAAGATTACATACAAAGGAAAACCCATCAGGCAGTCATAAGACTTCTCAGCAGAAATCTTACAGGCCAGAAGGGAGTGGCATGATGTATTTAATGTGATGAAGCAGAAGGGCCTTGAGCCAAGAATACTTTATCCAGGAAGATTATCATTTAAATTTGAAGGAGGGATTAAACATTTTTCAGATAAGTAAAAGCTGAGAGAATTAGCTCCCACAAACCATCTCTACAGTCTATTTTGGAGGGATTGCTATAGATGGAAGTGTTCCTAAGGTTAAATAGCTGTCACCAGAGGTAAAAAAAAAAAAGGGATAGACAAAGAGTACAGAATATGATACCTAATATATAAAGAATGGAGGAAGAAAAAAAGAAGGGGAAAAAAAGAACCTTTAGATTGTGTCTGTAATAGCATATTAAGTGAGTTAAGTTAGACTCTTAGATAGTAAGGAAGTTAACCTTGAACCTTTGGAAACCACGAATCTAAAGCCTGCAATGGCAATAAGTACATACCTATCGATAATCACCCTAAATGTAAATGGTCTGAATGCACCAATCAAAAGACATAGAGTCACTGAATGGATAAAAAAACAGGACCCATCTATATGCTGCCTACAAGAGATTCACTTCAAACCCAAAGACATACACAGACTAAAAGTGAAGGGATGGAAAAGGTATTTCATGCAACTAATAGGAAGAAAAAATCAGGTGTTGCAGTACTTGTATCAGACAAAATAGACTTTAAAACAAAGAAAGTCACAAGAGACAAAGAAGGACATTACACAATGATAAAAGGGTCAGTCCAACAAGAGGATATAACCATTATAAATATCTATGCACCCAACACACGAGCACCTACATATGTGAAACAAATACTAACAGAATTAAAAGGGGAAATAGAATGCAATGCATTCATTCTAGGAGACTTCAACATTCCACTCACTCCAAAGGACAGATCAACCAGAAAGAAAATAAGTAAGGACACAGAGGCATTGAACAACACATTAGAACAGATGGACCTAAGAGGCATCTACAGAACTCTCCACCCAAAACCAGCAGGATACACATTCTTCTCAAGTGCACATGGAACATTTTCAAGAATAGATCATATAATAGGCCAAAAATAGAGCCTCAATAAATTCAAAAAGATTGAAATTCTACCAACCAGCTTCTCAGACCACAAGGGTATGAAACGAAAAATAAATTACGCAAAATTAACGAAAAAGTCTACAAACACATGGAGGCTTAATGTGCTCCTAAATAACCAATGGATCAATGACCAAATAAAAACAGAGATCAAGCAATACATGGAGACAAAAGACAACAATAATTCAACACTGCAAAATCTGTGGGATGCAGTGAAAGCAGTGCTAAGAGGGAAGTATATTGCAATACAGGTCTATCTCAGGAAAGAAGAACAAACCCATACAAACAGTCTAAATTCACAATTAACAAAACTAGAAAAAGAACAAATGAGGCCCAAAGTCAGTAGGAGGCACATAATAAACACTAGAGCAGAAATAAATAAAATCAAGAAGAATAAAACAATAGAAATAATCAATGAAAGCAGAAGCTGGTTCTTTGAGAAAATAAACAAAATAGATAAACCCCTAGCCAGACTTATCAAAAAAAAAAAAGAGAGTCTACACGCATAAACAGAATCAAAATAAGAAAGGATAAATCACTACAGACACCACAGAAATACAAAGAATTATGAGATTATACTACAAAAATTTATATGGTAACAAACTGGATAACCTAGAAGAAATGGACAATTTTCTAGAAAAATACAACCTTCCAAAGTTGACCCAAAAAGAGACAGAAAATCTGAATAGACCAATTACTAGCAACAAAACTGAATTGGTAATAAAAAAACTACCTAAGAACAAAACACCTGGACCAGATGGCTTCACTGCTGAATTTTATCAAACATTTAGTGAAGACCTAATACCCATCCTCTTTAAAGTTTTCCAAAAAGTAGAAAGGAAGGAATACTTTCAAACTCATTCTATGAGGCCAACATCACTCTAATACCAAAATCAGGCAAAGACACCACAAAAAAAAAAAATTACAGACAAATATCCCTGAAGAACATAGATGTAAAAATACTCAACAAAATATTAGCAAACCAAATTCAAAAATACATAAAAAAGATCATCCATCATAATCAAGTACGATTTATTCCAGAGATGCAAGGATAAAACAATATTAGAAAATCCATCAACATCATCCACCACATCAACAAAAAGAAGGACAAAAACCACATGATCAGCTCCATAGATGCTGAAAAAGCATTCAATAAAATTCAATACCCATTCATGATAAAAACTCTCAACAAAATGGGTATAGAGGGCAAGTACCTCAACATAATAAAGGCCATAAATGACAAACCCACAGCCAACATCATACTTAACAGGGAGAATCTGAAAGCTTTTTCTTTAAGATCAGGAACAAACAAGGATGCCCACTGTCTTCACTTTTACTCAACATAGTTCTAGAGGTCCTTGCCATGGCAATCAGACAACACAAAGAAATAAAAGGCATCCAGATTGGTAAAGGAGAAGTTAAACTGTCACTGTTTGCAGAGACATGATACTGTATGTAAAAAAACCCTAAAGAATCCACTCCAAAACTACTAGATCTAATATCTGAATTCAGCAAAGTTGCAGGATACAAAATTAATACACAGAAATCTTTTGCACTCCTATACACTAAAGATGAACTAACAGAAAGAGAAATCAGGAAAGCATTCCATTCACAATTGCATCAAAAAGAATAAAATACCTAGGAATAAACCTAATGAAGGATGTGAAAGACCTATACACTGAAAACTACAAGACACTTACGAGAGAAATTAAAGAAGATACCAATAAATGGAAATACATCCCGTGCTCATGGATAGGAAGAATTAATATTGTCAAAATGGCCATCCTGCCTAAATCAATCTACAGATTCAATGCAATCCCTATCAAAATACCAACAGCATTCTTCAATGAACTAGAGCAAATAGTTCTAAAATTCATATGGAACCACAAATGACCCTGAATAACCAAATCAATCCTGAGAAGGAAGAATAAAGCTGAGGGGATTACACCCCCCAACTTCAAGCTCTACTACAAACCACAGTAATCAAGAAAATTTTGTACTGGCACAAGAACAGACCCATAGACCAATGGAACAGACTAGAGAGCCCAGATATAATCTCAAGCATATATGATCAATTAACATACGATAAAGGAGCCATACAATGGGGGCCTATAATGGGGAAATGACAGCGTCTCTAACAACTGGTGTTGGCAAAACTGGACAGCTACATGCAAGAGAATGACACTGGACTATTGCCTATCCCCCTGCACAAAAATAAACTCGAAATGGATCAAAGACCTGAATGTAAGTCATGAAACCATAAAACTCTTAGAAGATATCATAGGCAAAAATCTCCTGAATATAAACATGAGCAACTTTTTTCTGAATGCATTTCCTCAAGCAAGGGAAACAAAAGCAAAAATGAATACATGGGACCAAATCAAACTTAAAAACTTCTGTCCAGCAAAGGACACCATCAACAGAACAAAAGGCATCCTACTGTATGGGAGAATATATTTGTAAACAAGATATCCAACAAGGGGTTAACATCCAAAATATATAAAAACTCGCATGCCTCAACACCCAAAAAGCAAATAACCTCATTAAAAATGGGCAGAGGCTATGAACAGACAATTCTCCAAAGAACAAATTCAGATTGCCAAAAAGCACATGAAAAGATGCTCCACATCACTAATTATCAGGGAAATTCAAATAAAAAGCACAGTGAGATATCAGCTCACACCAGTTAGGATGGCCAGTATTGAAAAGACTAAGAACAACAAATGCTGGTGAGGATGCAGAGAAAGGGGAACCCTCCTACACTGCTGGTGGGAATGTAAGCTAGTTCAACCATTGTGGAAAGCAATATGGAGGCTCCTCTAAAAATACAAATACATTTGACCTGGGAATCCCACTCCTTGAAATTTACCCAAAGAATACAATTTCCCAGATTCAAAAAGACATATGCACCCCTATGTTTACTGCAGCACTTTTTGCAATAGCCAAGATATGGAAGCAACCAAAGTGTCCATCAGTAGATGAATGGATAAAGAAGAGGTGGTACATATACACAATGGAATACTATTCAGCTATAAGAAAGAAACAAATTCTAAAATTTTCAAGAACATGGATGGAGCTGGAGGATATTATCCTCAGTGAAATAAGCCAGGCGGAGAAAGACAAGTGCCACATGATTTCCCTCATTTGTGCAGTATAACAACGAAGCAAAACAGAAGGAACAGAAAAAATAGCAGCAGACTCACAGACTCCAAGAAGGGACTAAGGGTTACCAAAGGGGAGGGGCAGGGGAAGGCTTGTGGGGAGGGATGGGAAGGGGATTGAGGGGTATAATGATTGGCACACATGCTGTGGGGGATCACGGGGAAGACTGTGTAGCACAGAGAAGGCAAATAGTGACTCTGTAGCATCTTAGTACACTGATGGGCAGTGACTGCAATGGGGTATTTGGGGGACACAATAACAGCGGTGAATGTAGTAACCACATTGTTTTTTCATATGAAACCTTTATAAGAGTGTGTATCAATACTACCTTAATTTAAAAAATTGAAAGTAGTGAATAGCATCAAGAAAAATAAATGTTTTAGTACATATTTTTTCAACTTTTTTATTAGAAGAGCCTCATAGATTTAGTATGGAAATTAAATTAACAGAGAAGGGTGTGGTAGGCTGGATAATAGGCCCCCCAAATAATCTAGGTCCTAATTTGGGGAACCTTTGAATATTACTTTATATAGAGAAATGGACTTTGTAGGTGTGATTAAGTTAAGGATCCTGCTATGGTAATGTTATCCTGGATTCCCTGAGTGGGCTTGAATATAATCACAAATTTTCTTACAGGAGAAGGAAGAGGGAAATTTGGCCACAGAAAAAGAAGGCAATGTAGTGACAGAAGAAAGATGTTGCACTGCTGACTGTGAAGGTAAAGGAAGGGGGGGACAGGAGCCAATGAAAGTAGGCAGCCCCCAAAAACTGGATGAGCAAGGAGTGGTGTCTGTCCCGAAGGAGCCAGCCCTGTGACACCCTGACCTTAGCACAGTGAAAATGATTTGGACTTTTGGCATGCAGAACTGTAAGAGTATATAAATTTCTGTTATTTTAAGCCTCTAAGTTTGTGGTAATTTGCTATAGTGTCAACAGCAAACTAATACAAAGAGCAAATGAGTAATTTTATAAAATTTCCAAACATTGAGAACAGGCACTAATAAAGGAGAATCATTATTCATAGGCTAGGATTACTAGATAAAGTACATGCCATGATTCAAATTCTAACCATGCTCCACAATTCTTTCTTACAAAAATTAACAAAATGTTGAAGTTCGTGGAAATGCATACTGAATCCGTGAACAAAGTTTCAAACAGAAGACAGAGAACCAGAATGGGCAAATTAAAGTTGAATACTATAATTTATTCAACAGGCTTATCTCATTCACTAAGTCTGTTGAGAAATTACTTTAAAAGCTAACAATAAGATATTGTTTAAATATTTACCATTATTTGCCTTGTAAGAAGATTCCTTTTAAAATGATTCATTCAAGAAACATTTACTCAATTAGATTTTGGGAATAAAACAGTGATCTAAACAGCCTTGATATCATTAAGGAGCTCACGTTCTGGAAAACTAGATGAAAAAGAATCAATAGATTTCAGCATCATGAATGCTATGTAGAGGTACATACAGAGAGAACAGAAGAGAAACCAGAGAATGACATGTTTATATTATACTCAGGTTTTCAAATATGTAACTCCAGGTTATAATGGAAATTTTTGATGTTGGAAAACTGGCCCATCCATCCAGAATTTCTCTTTTTAAATAAAGTAATTCAGCCGGTGATGCAGCCATGACAGTGTCACCCTCTTCTTCCTGGCTAATATGTACAGTGGTTTATAAAATGGCACATATAAAATGATAAAGGGGTGTCTTGATACTAATTATTCATGTATACTTTATGGAGAACATGAATAAAAATATTGTAGGGAAAAATCTCTCTAAGAATCTTGAGATTCACAACTATTACTTGAGACGCTATGGAAATCTGAGGCGTGCCCCACTGGCATTGAGAAGTGACCGGACTGTGAGACATGGCATAGCACTCCGAGAATACTGTCCCACTCCTCCCTTGAGAGTAAATACTAACGATAAAATATGGTGGTAAATATTACACAAAATAATCTGAATTCATAAACCAGTACGAAACACATCACTTAACAAATATTTATTGATTAAAAGATAAAGGACTTTTCACTTCCTTGGATACTCTTGCTATCCCCCGGTTGTCATATTCCCTACTCAATTAATTGATGAAGGGAAATAATATCTTGGGCAAAAGTTCTAAATGAGATATTCTATAAATTGCTCATATCACAATGATAAGGAATTTACCAATGTGCATGGTTAGTAAAACAAGTTAGTAAAACAGGAGCTCAAGTAAAGATGGATGCCGTCAGATTTCACCAACACTGGTGTACATATATGGAAATAATGTATGACATAATAAAGGTATTTTTTTTTAGCACCTACAGCTGACAATCTACAGTTAGAGGCAAAACAGACCTGACAAACACATAAGGGTAGGAAAAATTAATGAAATAATTATATAAAAAATAGAAACAAATCCATTTTTTAATTGCAGAGCTCATGGACGTCTTCAGACATATCAACCAGAGAAGAAACACAAGTTCCTGTTTCACAGGGCATCCTGATTGGTTCCCTTTGATGACGTTTTGTTATTCCAAACACACTGTCAGAATTTACACTCTCAGTTGGCGGGTTTTATCCATACAATAAAGCCTGTTTCTCCTCATGGTCTTGGACAGGATTAGCAAGCGGAAAATTAATAAGGGAAAGACAGTATTTGACACTCTCCAGCCCTGTCTCTTCTCTCCTCCTGGCTCCTGGGTCTTAAATGCGCTGTCAGGAATCAGAGCGCTCCCAGGGCGCGAATGCTGCAGCTGTGCCGTATGAGGTGAGGGGGAATGAAGAGGTGGAAGAATAACGATTCTTCTGCTGCGGCAGGGAACTCTAAGCCAGCCAAAGCGGCATTAAGTAGTGCCTAAGGATAGTTCTTGAGGTGCTGTGTTATTTACTGTCTGGAATTCCTATTTTCAACCCATCAGTGTGTGCCAGGAGCCAGCCCCGCCAGGCGGCTCTGGTGGTGGACCATGGAACCAGCCCAGACAGAGGTAAGACCAACCGTCACAGGCACCCGGCTGGGTCCTCCTCTCTGTCAAGTGCAGGGCCGAAGGACTGCCTTACGCTCCTACATGGCTCTAGCCCAACATTTAAGTTTATTTTTCTTTTTCTACATCTATGTTTAATGAATGAAAGAAAACTTTCATAGGATTAACTTTTGCCCCAAGCAAGAAATGATGTCAAAATTAAAGACTATTAATTTTCACTGTCTTATAACCTTAGAAACCAATTTAAATGCCACGGCCATGACCACTGAAGTCTCTAGGGAGTCAAGTACAAAAATATTCAAATAGAAGTCCTAAAGAGTCACAGGTCAAGAGAGCCCTGTGGCATCTGAAACTCAATGCTGTAAACATACTGCAAAATAAGATACTATTTAGTTTTAAACTAGAATCTAATTATTAATAAAATTAAATTCACATGTCATCTTATATCCACAGAATGTGCTTTTGTGTCTTTGTACATAACTTTCTTCTTGATTCACATAGGCCTAAATGAAAGCATTCAGTGGTTCCGGTGGCAGTGTGCAGTGGAGAAAGAAAAGTGAGTTATATTGGGTTTTATTTCCATTATTTTTCTTAAAGAATAAGTTTGGGGGATCTAATATAGCATGGTGATTATAGTTGACAGTACTATACCACATACAAAAGTTGTTAAGAGAGTAGATTTTAAATATTCTCATTTAGTTTCATTTATTTTCATTATTGAGAGAACTAAGAGAGTAGTAAATGGAAGGGAGGTGAAAGCACTCAGAAGACAGGCCAGGAAGTAGCATTTCTGGGACATAGTAACCTACTTCCCAGTAGTTAAGCCTCAGCTTTGTTGGCTTTCAAGGTGCAATTTTGGCAAAATGCCTAACTTTTATCTTCCAGGACTGATTCATACTTCCCACTGACACATAACTTCCGTATACATCAATGCACCGATCTATAAATGCACAATAAGTAGACATTATTCTATTGCCTATAGCACTGGCCTTCTCTAGAGTACTTATTTTCTTTTTTTCAAGGCATTTGGAGGCTAATTTCATAATGAGAAGTTTCTTTCTGTAACTGAAATTGGAGAAATTACATGGTCAACAGGGAGTATTTCATCAAGATCTGGTAAGACCTGATGAACTACCCCTGGCCCTCAGTGGAATGGCCGGATATTATTGTCTTTCCCTTTCAAGAATGCTGGATAAAAAAAAATGACAAGTTCTTGTTTGTTGTATTTCCCTATTCTAGATACCTTACAGATTACCCTTTCCCCCTCTCTCTCAATGCATAATTTAATGTAACATTTCATTTTACAAATAATTTGTGTTTTCCTGGGACTAGTCATCCTCATGAACTTGTCAATGAGAATCGACAGGTAACATCTATGCATACTTATGCTTTGAATAGTTTTTGGGTTCATTACTCCTAGTGATGATTGCAGGTCATCTTATCTCCAAATTATCAGGAGAACTTATTTAACTCATGTACATTGATTACACGGGGAACAAAGGTAGGGAGACTAAACTTGGTTGTAGATACGATACATCAAATGGGGTCTCAGCATGATATCCGATTTAGTCCAAGTTGGGAATTGCAGCAAGGAAAGAAAAAAATGTAGCCAGTGGAGATACTAGAAGACAAGCAGGTATCAATATATACCAGATCCAAGGCTCCCAGGCAACAGCTGAAGGTGTGGGGCACAGTGAAAAATAAAAAGAAGAAAACAGGTCAAACATGACATCCAACAAAATGAGCTGAAATTCAGGGTAAAGTTCCAATCTCAACAGGAGGAATTCAGAGTTAATCAGAGAGCCAAAGTAGAGATTCAGTCAGATTTTATAAGCCAACACAATGGAGAATAACAGAAGAATGTGATTAGGCAGGCACATATGTGCCCAAGGACGTCAGATACTGACTGTATGAAGGCAAGGTTATGGCATGGGCTTTGGAGTTGGAGAGATGGGCAGGCTAACCCTGGCTCCACCACTTATGAGCTATTGTAATAGGCAGCCATAGAATTTCATCTGTAAATTAGAAATTATGTATTTAAATTTCATCTGTAAATTATAATTATGTATTTAAATAGTAAAACACTTGGCACCATGCCTGCCACAGTAGATGCTGCATTTATTATTCCACCTTCTAGTGGAGAGGCTGCTAACAGATTGCCTCCTTTGGTGAGGATCTGTGAGTGTTCCTGAGTCAGCAGGATGAGAACATCTATGTCTGATGCTGAGAGGGCCTGAGGAAGAGAAGGACAGACCCACGGACTCCTCTGTGTGTGAGGACAAATCATGACGAAGTGTGACATAGAGAGAAGAGCAGGGGTTTTGGAGCACAACAACCAGAGTTCAAATCCTGTCCCTTGTTCTTTCATTTACTAGATTCATAAGCAAAATATTTTATCTTTCCAAGCATTAATAATTTTTCATTTGTAAAATAGAGATAATACTTATCTCCCAGGATTGATATAAGAAACAAATGAGATAATGGCTTTTAGAGTGCTCAGAACATTGTAGATATTTACATGTGTTTTCCTTTCCTCTCCCTTTCCAATTTGTGGTTCTTATATGAAAAAAAAAAAAGGACATTCTCAGATTTGTCAGTGCTTGGAAAACATACCACCCTGTCTATAAAAATCATTCTTCATATAGTTCACATCACTGAGAGATGACTGGAGGACGTCAAATTGAGGAGTATGATTTAACAGAACAGGCTATAAACACTGAAGTAGAAACCAAAGTAATACCATTAATGAGACTAGAAGTATTACAAAGAATATCAGAAAAATGTTATACAAGAGCAACAGAAGTAGAATATATTTCTAAAATAAGATGCCTAAAGTTTTTAAAAAAATTTTTAAACAACACTAATAGAATTAAAGAAAGAGTTCTTTCCTATTAAAACTATTGCAGAAAAAGACATATAATTGGCACAGCAAAAGATAAAAATTTTTTAAATGCCTGAAAGACAGTATACAATGATTGAACTTAGATCAATTGGAAAGTTATGAAAATTAATATAAATTAATACTCATTTAAAATAAATCTTTGGACAAAGACACCTAATGAACAAAAACAAATTAGAAGCAACAATGCTGTTAGCCATGTAGAATTTATTTTTTAGCAACTTTCTTAAGCTAAAATTCATACACCATACAATTCACCATTTAATGGTAAAATTCATTAGATTTTAGTAAATGCAAAGATACGTGCAACCACCACCACAGTCAGTTTTAGAAAGTGTTCATCACTTCAAAAAGAAATCGCCTAGGACAGCTATTATCCTACCTAACCCTCCAAAACCCAGTGCCATCCCTAGGTAACCATTAATCTACTTTCTGTCCCTATAGATTTCCCTGTTTTGGATATTTAATATGAATGGAATCATATAATATTTGGTATTTTGTGACTGACTTCTTTCACTTAGCATAATATTTTCAAAGTTCATCCATGTTGTAATATGTATCAGTATTTATATTCCTTTTTAAGGCCAAATAACATTTCCTTATATGTATACTGTATTTTGTTTGTCCAGCTGATGGATATTTGGATTGATTTCCACCAGTGGCTGTTATGAATAATGCCGTTGTAAATATTCATGTACACATATTAGTATGGATAAATATCTCCATTTATGTAGATATGCTCTCATTTCTCTTGCATTCATACCTAGGAGCAGACTTACTATGTCAAATGGTAATTCTACATTTAATTGTTTGAGCAACTGCCAGACTGTTTTCCAAAGTGGCAGTACCCAGCATATTCCCACCAACAGTGTATGAAATCAGAGAGTTCTGGTTTCCCACATCCTTAACACCACTTGTTGTTATCTGACTTTTTGATTATAGCAATCCTAATGCACATGAAGTAGTATCCTATGGTTTGATTTGCCTTTACCTGATGACTAATGCTTTTGATTATCTTTTCATATGCTTATTGGCCATTTGTACATGTTTCTTTCCAGATATGTCTATTCAGATCTTTTGTCCATTTTTTAATTGGGTTATTTGTCTTTTTAATATTGAGTTGTAAGCGTTCTTTATATGTTCTGGATTTAAGTCCCTTATCAGATGTATGATTTGCAGATATTTTCTCACATTCTGTGAGTCGTCTTTTCACTACCTTGATGATGTCTTTTGAAAGAAAGTTGTTTTTAAACTTTTATGAAGTTCAATTTATCTATTTTTTCTTTCATTGCTTACATTTTCAGTATGACAAATATAAGTCATGAAGGTTTACCCCTATTTTTTCTTCTAAGCATCTAAGAGTTATAGCGTTCACATTTAGATATTTGATCAACTTTGAGTTAATTACCCCAAAGCCACAAAGAATTAAAGCAAAAATGTTTCACCATTAGACAAATAGTCCACTGAAAATATTTTTAAAGTTAATAAAGACATAGCAGCACTGAAACATCTTTGGACAAATTCTATACTAATTAAATGAAGCTTTTAAAAGGCTAAAACTGGGGACTTCCGGGAAGATGGCGGTGTGAGCAGGGCAGCAGAAATCTCCTCCCAACACTATATTTATCTACGAAAACACAGAAAATGCATCTATTCCTAAAAGAGAGACGAGAATACACAGGAAAGCGCACAGCGTGCAGCTACACAGGAGAGCACTCGGCACCCCAAGAGGCGGGTAAGATCCGGAGCCGCGACCCGGCGGGACCCGAGCCCTCCCCCACCCCAGCGCCCCGGCGGGAGGAGAGGATTCAGAGCCGGGAGGGAGTGGAAGTGCACCCCGCGAAGTAGCCAGCCCCGGTGATCTGTGCGGGGACCGCTGGCCCACATTGCGCAGTGCAGCGGAGACTGGAGAGACAGAGGGGCAGGATCTGAGTGGGGAACGCGCCAGGGGGCTTGCAGCCGGCTCCCGGGAAGGAAAAAAAAAAAATAGTGCGCGCTTTCTTCAGCGGTCTTAAAGAGACAGGAGCCCAGCAGAGGAGCTGGATGGCCCCAGCACACTCAGCCCAACAGGCTGGGAGTCCTGGGGAGTTTCAGACGCCTTAGCTGGCGACTGAGGAAGCGTAGCCATACTTAACACTTCTCACTGAGATCAACAGCCTCCTATTCGTTCCCACCCCTGCCAGAGCGATAAAGGGCCCTGTGGAGCGGCACAGTTACAGCTGTGGAATACTGGGGCAATAGCGCCACCTAGAGCATTCCCACAGAATCTATGTCCGGTGGGCATTTTTTTTGTTTTGTTTTGTTTTGTTTTGTTTTTGTTTTTTCTTTTCTTTTTTTCTTTCTTTCTTTTTTCTTTTTTTTTCTCTCTTTTTTTTCTTCCTTTTTAAAGTCTTAAAGAGCCCAGCTGACATACGTGGCAACTAACAGTGACCAATTATATAGCCATGAAAAGACAGAGGAATATGGTTCAGACCAAAATCAACCAGACAACCCCAGAGAGGGAGTCTGAAGGGATGGAAATGCACAGCCTCCCTGAAAAGAATTCAGAATAAAAGTCATAACCATGCTGATGGACCTACAGAGAAATGTGCAAGAGCTGAGGGAAGAAGTGAGGGAACTGAGGAAAGACAATGCAGAAATCAGACAAGCGATCGATGGGCTTAACAGCAGAATGGACAAGATGCAAGAGACTGTTAATGGAATAGAAAACAGAGAACAGGAGTACAGAGCAGCTGAGGCAGAGAGAGATAAAAGGATTTCTAGAAATGAAAGAATATTAAGAGAACTGTGTGACCAATCAAAAACGGAACAATATTCGCATTATAGGAGTACCTGAGGAAGAAGAGAGAGAAAAAGGGATAGAAAGTGTCTTTGAAGAAATAATTGCTGAAAACTTTCCCTCGCTGGGGAAGGAAGTAGTCTCGCAGTCCACAGAAGCTCATAGATCTCCCAACACAAGGGACCCAAGGAAGACAACACCAAGACACATAATAATTAAGATGGCAA